>VYXF01000647.1:298613-432663 GCA_013397295.1 Polioptila caerulea
CCCTCCCCCCCAAACCATAATAAACAGTCAACAGATTATACAGAAAACAAAAGAGAGTTTCTTGTAACACTTTATAATTTCTGTGGCAATGTTAAATTTGTGGTCTTGGAGTTTTTTTGTATATGCTGCCCAGTATTACCTTCTTGTCTTTTCTGACTCAGGCACTGAATCCATCTTGCTTGGTGTTTCTAACAAATTAATAATTACTAAAATGGAATATTCAGCTTTGGCCTAAACCCACAGCGAAGTGTTTAAGGGATGTTTGGTCAAAACCACTTCTCTTTAGTTGTAAGTATGAAACAATATGCTCCTCATAGCTGCTATGGCAATAAAATCTGTACTTTAAGCCTGACTTTGTGTCTCTCATTGAGTGTCCAAGTTCAACTCAATTTCCATATAAATAGGTTCAGTAGCTTTAGAGTTCTGAGCACTTAATATTCATAAACATTTCTCCAGCTAAAACAGTCTAAACAAATTCCATTTGGACAATTTCAGGACGTTCCAGATCCAATTCTGGCCCCTGAGTTGGTGACAGACTAGTGAAATCCATCTGTGTGATGGCAAAATGTGACAGCCTTGGCCAGGGATCAGGGTGTCTTTATGCAAAGTCCAAGAGGGAAAGATGCACTGTTGCAAACTCCCAGCTAAACATATACCACTATGAATATTTATGATTACTGTGTGATTTTTGTAATAATAAAGACACACAGAGATGTAAAGATAAATAAATGTCTGAATAACACATTTTTTTCTCTGTAAAATAAGCCTTCTCCAGCAATTTTCTATTTTATCTTTTTTCATCTTAGCCCTGACCCATGATCTTTTCTTGCATAAACAGAAAACAAGGAAGTTTTATGTGCACAGAAGTCTATTCTCAAGAACACCCTTAAACACCAGAAAAATATTCAAATTAAAAGCAAACGTCCAAAGTGAATTTGAAATAGACTTCGCCTGTTTTGCTTTGTTTGGCATGTTTTCAGGGGGATTCAACAGATCTTTAAGTACAGAAAAGAACATTTGCTGTTCTAAGCTGATGAATACCAAGGTTCATTGCTTTGCCCTCAGACATCCATGTATTGAGTGCAGAGGTGAGTGAAACCTATGCACTTATCCCTGAAGAGAGGCAACGCAGGAATTAAGGTCACTGAAAGGTGAGGATGCATTACCTGTTCATGTGTAGATCCAATGGAGCTGAACCTTCCTTATGGAAAGAGATAGGAGAACAGAAAATTATTAGAGATTACTTTATCAGTTAAGCTTTAAGCTTAAGCTTTATAAACCATAGAATGTCCAAATAACCATCTATTTCTCTGTTAAGAGGATGGAAAGATCATGTGCCTAATTTATCTCGGATTCTCTGTTCCCCTGCCATTCACGCACCTAACACTCAGAGCCCAGGGAAAAGAAAAAAAACAACACAAAATAGGAAAACCCCCAAAAAGGACAGAATTTGTGGGTGTAGGTTTCCTGCAATGCTTTATTTTTATTTTTTAATAATGAAGAGCCCTTTGTATCCTGTGTTAACTTTTTAGGACTCTGTCTTTCCAATGTCTTGAATTATATTGAGACCACAGCATCCTTCCTGTCATTCAAAGGAAATTCTCCACAGAACTCCCAATGACCTTATTTATCCCTTAATAAGGTGGCTATTCTTAACTATGGCTGTGTTCTCAAGACAGGAATTCCTGTGTGTAATGACTGCAGACTTGGGGTGATATTGGAATACATAGAACAGATACGGCGTGATCCTTAGGACGTCATTCTCAGAGCAAGGAGCTGATCCCAATGCTCCTGATAAGTCCCTTCCAACTCAGCATATCTTATGATTCCATGAATATTATCTAAGGTTTGGATTTCATATGTATCATTTTGGAAAGGTGTGACCAAGATAACTAGATCCATGTCCCCATTCATAACAACAAGCATTAAGTAAAATTCTTGCCTCTTTTTGCCCTTCAGAAAACTTACCTCAAATCTTCATTCTACAGACTGATGCAATAATAATAACATTTAAGAGTAAATCATTGGGTAGAATTATTATGTCTTATTGAGGATAAGCTTTTGCAAAACTGGTGAAATGGTTTCTTCCAAGTATTATGGTGTAAATAAGCAAGCATTTTAATTAGTACATCCTTTATGACATAGAATTAAGTGATACTGTTTTTGAAGTTTAAGTTTTCTAATTTTCCAAATCTGACTACATCTTCTCTCTATCAAAGATCATCATGATTTCACCAACAAGATAGAGAGTACCTCCATTCTTTAAAAAAATGATTGAATAAGAGGGTTGTGACTTGCATTTCAGTACGGCTAAAAAATTCATATGAGTTAGACAACTTCCTGAAAGAGTTCTTCTAACATAGTCTACCCAGCAGGTCTCCATCCTGTCTTCATGCAAGTCTTTTCCTAGGAGATATGTTGAGTTCAGTCCCACAGGTTTCTATCTTTTTATCACAGGACCAGACCCTGGTCCTGATACCTTTTTCAAAGCAGTCTAATGGTGCTGACTTATTCAAGACCTCCCCAGAAACTGTCTTGATACCACAGAGTTGTCTCCATCCACTGATTTAGCTACCTCTGAGCTATGTCTGAAGTCACCTACAAAGAGACCTTGTCTCTAGAAACTTTATCTTATGAACTGAAAAGATGCTTAAAAACGTCTTGTCTCCATACATTAGCAAGTAACTTTGTCTACACTGAAGAATGAGAAAGATTGTAATGGTCCTGAAAATTATTATGACCATAATATAGAAGTCTCCTGATTTTTTGCATCCTAGAAAGGTCTTGGTCTTCAACTAAGATGAAATCTCTCAGAATTCATAATACTTAACATTTCTTCCTTCCTTTTTTCTTTTAATAACCAGTAAAATTTCAATATTTTTTTCCTAAGGTTTTCTAAAACAAGGTAAACCATATATGTCAGTGCTATTTTGAGAAGAACTGATCTTGCTTTTCCTCCAGGGACTGGAATAGATGATGTCTTGAGATCCTCAGTATCTTGATTTCTGTGATTTCTCCACAAAGTCATCTTGAAGACTTTTTAGTAACGCTGATTTCTTGTTATGTTCTGAAAAATGTATTAAAATGTTACAGGGACTAAGGAAAGAGGTGCAGTTAGGAAGAGTTTAGTAGATAGATTCCCAAATTCTTGCAGATGTCAGCCAGCTATGTTATAGGTGATCATCTTTCCTTTGTAACTCTCTTATGTCTCATTCATGTGACATGGAAACAATTACAAGAAAATGCAGATGTAGATTCCAGTAATCTCTTTGGAATAGATAAGTAGACTTTGAAATAATTTACAAATGATGCACAAAATCTGTGAGCCATCTGCTCACTGTTGGGGAAAAAAAACACGTTTCTCCCAACAGGCTTTTTATATACAGAATTGCTCTTTTCACACAGCAAGGAGGAAAACAATAGATATCCAGCAGTCTGGAATGCAACTCACTCACACGCGCTCGGAGAGCTGCATTGTGATCAGCTCTTGTGAAATTAATTAGGGCTAGAGCTGTGTGTATATTAAGAAACTGCTTTTTCCTCAGCCACATGTGCAGCCAGGGCAAGAAGCACACGCAGCAAGAACTGCCTGTGCTTCACAGCAAGAACTGCCTGTGCTATCTGTTCTCCAAACTGTAAATGAATTGAGGTGAATGTTCAATGGAAGAAGGAAAGGTGGCATTACAGTCCACACCAGGTGCTACTTATACTGCAGTACCTGCTCCTGTCAAGCTCTTGGCAAACTTGAAACAACTTCTGGTCTTATTCCTGTATCTTGTAGAGTTCTGCCTATACAAATCTCTGACAAATGTAGAAGACTTTTTTATTCAGTGCATAAAATAAAAATCTATTTTTATTCAGAAGTAGGAAAGAGCTTTGTTATGCATTGTCCTTGAATTAGCTGATTCAACAGTTAAAATCCCTTTGAATTAGTGTCATGTAAACTGCACTCTAAGAGTAGTGGTCTAGAGGTCTTTTGTCTGATTCTTAATCATGTAAGTCACATAAATATTGTTAATGTTTGCACAAGCCAAGTCACAGCATTCTTGGTGGCAGAATTGTCAACCTAGGCTCCGCTGATCTACGGAGGATACTTCACTGTGAGTCATAGTCTGCACGTGCCTATATCAGCACTTCAGATTTTCTTGACAACCCCATCTGTGTCTGCTGGCAACACTCTCTAGGTTTGACCAGAGTGGAAACAATTCAGAACAATTCTGAAGCAATGAAATGCTGGTTGTCAAATAATCAGATTCCCAGGAAGACAGTGTCTCACCGCAGATGACAGTCACATTCTTTCTGCCAGGGAGATCCTGCTGAAAAGTCCTGGTGTGAAAAAGATGAAATATGGGCTTGATGGGATTTGATGTGAATTATAAAGAGGGGAAAGGGATTGTGGTACAGTGGGAGGTCAGTTGAGCTCTCAGCATGAGCCACCATTCTGACTAAAGTGTTTTCATAGTGACGGGTATCTGGGCTGTAGGCTCCCAGATGCCATACATGGTTTTCTCCTGGTGTTGCACATCATCAACCAGATGTGAAACAAGTGGGATCAGAGTGGAGTCCAGTATGTTCATAACTGGTATTAGAGGTCAGTGGTAGAGTCCTGAAAAGAAAGGGTGCAAATTCCCACATGGATCTGGAATATTTAGCTACTAAATCCCATTAGATTGCTATAGGTCCTTATTTTGGCAGTCAGTTTTATGAGGTACTAGGAATGAAGTCAAAATACCCTGAGTGCAACATATTTCCTCCATCACAATATGCATCTTCTGAGTTCCACAAACTTTGTGAGTTTGAAAAATTACTGACAAATTATTTTGAAGTATTCAGCACCAAATATCAGTAATGAGACACGACTAAGACCATCGAAATTGGGAATATCCTTATGATAGTAAGTGATCTGAGACTGAGCACTAAAGTAGATCTCATCAGAGATGCTAGGCTTCTAGAAAGTCTGCTGAAATAAAGTTTAATGAATTGGCTGTAGTTCAGATCTGTGAGATAAGTGGCTCATCTGGGACCTTGACGAGTCAGCCATCCCCATATGCTTTCCTCAATTGCTCAGGCAAGGCTTTCTTTTCACCCAAATTTAAATGATTGTATACATGTACAAATTTGGAAGAAAATGCTCAAAATCTCAGTCACTGGCCAATACAGGGCCATTCTCCAATTTCCCATATAAGACACTATTGGGAAAAATCCCATTGAATTCAATGGGATAATTCATTTGAGTAAATGGTTATGAGTGGGAACTAGAGTTATATCAGGAAAAGCAAATAAGATTAGATTCATACTTGTTTATGGTACGAACAGATATGTTTTTCCACACTTCTTCCATCAAGTTTTACTTAACTCTGAAATATAGCAACTGGTAGTAATGCTGCTGTGATAGGGTCCTGCCCCAAGGGAATTCTATCTTGGCTCACTGTCATTTCAAAGGCTCAGAAAGAGGGGCTGCTTAGATAATTTGCAAATTTGGATGGGGAATCTGCAATACAGCAGTGTTGCCACAGAGCATTCGCACATAAGGTTTTTGTTACTCATTGTCTGTTCAAAGTGCTAGACACTGGCCGTGTGACTCCTTTAAAACTTTCTTTTGTAATTTATTTATCTAGGAAACCACAGTTTACACTCAATGTCTGGTTTCCAGTGAAGTCTTGCTTTTATTTCGAGCTGAACTTGCTAAGGCACAAAGAAGTCAAACAAGCAGTGAAAGGTCACTTGTTGATATTAGCCAATGCTTAGGCCAAATCACCACCCAGTGCCTTACAGTTAGTTGGTAAATATTCCAGATTTTTTTTTTTATTGTGCTTCTCTTCTATTCACCTGTTTAAATTGCTCCTTTATGGAAGTTGTAGTGTAAAAGCCCAACACATAGCCTTAAAGGAATGTTTCATGACCCTATATGTGGAAAAACTTAGACAAGAGAATTTTGTAGACATGGGTTGTGTACCAGATGAGCGTGTACACTGGTGTGCACCCCCCAGTCCTGGTGTTCTAGCTCTCCAGACCTAATGATCTCAGAGATCTCACTCCATTTCCCTTAATCCATCTACACAGGGCACTACTGAATGAAGAACGGTGGAAATGAGGAGATGAAGCAAAATTCATTCCAAACCATTATTCATTCTGGCTTGGAGTAAGCATACTTGCCCAACCATGTCCATGGATTTATGATCAATCCCAGTTACAATAGCACATATTTTAACTAAGATCACTAGATATTGTTTCTCATGGGAATCTGATAGTCATGTTGGTTCAATCATTGGCCTTATTTCACCCATTCTGAAATAAAAAAAAAGGGTCCCCTAAGAGAATACCTGCAGTTTGATTAACTTAAGGGGATGGCAGTGACAGACATGAGGACCAAAGGTGAAAGGATCACAACTAGAAAGGAGCAAGATCAAAAAAACCCATACAATATGTTCTAGTACTTAGGTAGAATTTGAAAGACAGAAGAGCATTGTACCTATAATTACAATATTTTCCAATCACTTGCTTAATTCTATGCCAGCAAAAGAACTAAATAAGTTTGAAAAGACTACAACAGTCACAAGAAAACTGACAGCATAAATAAAAAAACAAAAATGAAGGTACTTTTTTCTTTTATTAAAGGTCTCCTTCAACAACTGTCTGTTTTTGTCCAAGGTCACAATTTCCATCCCTGTAAGTGGTATGGACAAGGGAATGGCCAACGAATGTGTGGGAGAACCAAGCAGCATGAGAGGACGCTGGTGCATGATGAGAGTTTGGACAGAAAAAACATGTGAGTGTGTTGCCATCTTACATCATGGCAGTGAAACTGTACATCCCAGACTAAGGAGACAAGAAACCAAGAGAAGGAAAATAAATGGAACAAGTAAATTTTATTCAGCTGGCAAGAACAGAAAACCCTTTAACTCAACTACTCAGCCTTCAGGTGGACTTTCTCTGTAAAGAATTGTTGATGGACCTTCTCTCTTCATGAACCTGGTTTCTGTGAGAGGAAAATAGAGTCATTTTGTGTCTTGTAAATGCTCTGGAAGACACTTTATTGCTCTAACTTGCAGCCATACAAAAGCTGTATCATATCTGTGGTTATGCACTGCACACAGTGTTGACAGTTCCAGAGGATCAAAAATCACAAGCCCGATTCAAAAACTGTGCTATTAATTCCCAAAGTATCAGTATATTTCACCTGATTTATTTTAAAACTACTACATTGAACTTCTTGGCTTTAAGCTTTGGAATTATTCCTGTCCCTTTTCAGCCCCAGGGTGCCTGGCTCCCTAAAGGGTCACCCTGGATTTCCAGCTCCCACAGATGCATAGGATATGATGATTCGGTGTCTTATTCCTGGACCACTCCTTTCTTTCTTAGTCTCATCGGTTCTGTCACCACCCATTTTTCTCTTCATCCCACAGAGCCCTTTTTCTCCTCCAAAGACATATCCTTAGTACATTTTATCATCTTGAAGATCCTTAATAGAGATATCTTCCTGTTCTGCAACTTTAAATAAGTGATCTTATGATTCCTCCTTTATTTTCTCTGTTTAGCAGGAAAAGAAACGTTGAAGGCTTATTCTAGAGCAAGAAGCCTAAGCATGAAGAATTCATTCCTCAAGAAATTGGACTATTCCTGTCCTTTCAGCGTACTGTAAGAGTTGACCTCAGGGGAAAGACAGAGTAGTTGATTGCCTCCATTGTGTCCTCCTCCCATTTTTCTTTTCCAGGAAACCCAAAATTCAAGAGGAAACTGGAGCTCTTCTTGTGGAACTCACAATGGCTCCAGCTACAAATTAAAGAGTCTCTCTTCCACTCCTCTGCCAAATCATATAATAAAAAATTGCTTCCTGCTGTATAACAAATTATGAACACAGTGTCTGCGGAGTGCACTGATAAATCTTATCACAAACCATATACAGTTGTGACAGACAGTCTCAGCCCAAAATTAGCTCCTATTTTTCTCCTCTTATCAAATGGACCATCCCACCAGTGAACATTGGTTCACAGCAGAGCCGTGCCTCCCCTGGTGGTGCTACTGTTTCTAGGGAGAGTTCAGGTGTGATAACCTGGAGCCACAGAACACGTTGGGTCACAGGAGCTGCAGCACTGGGACCAAAGCCCCATCTTGACTCCTGCCCTGTCCTGCCAGCTGCCAATACCAGCTGTTTCCTGCTGGAGATCTACCACAGCTCTGAACATTTAAAAAATGTTTCTAGCCGGGATGGGAAGTATCTAAAGGAAGCAGACAGGATGAAAGGAAGGAGAGTTCATTCTGGCTGATGGTGTTGTAAAATGAACTGAGAGTAATTTAGAAGTGAAATACCTAAGTAGTTAAAAACTTCAAATAAGTTGTTGCTGGTGCTAGCTCTGTTCCTGTCACCTCCTTAAACTCTATTTTTCTATTCAGATACTTGGAACAAATTCTTTTCTTCTTCCTGGTAAAGTGAACTAATGAGCAGTTGAAGCTGCTTTTGGGACATTTCCAAGAGACAGCAGTATTTTCAACTAATATGTATGTGCATGTGTGTGCATTTCATGATAATTACTGTTCCTCTTCCTCCATGTCTATCTGTATATGTATATACATATACTTAATGCATGCACAGATATGTAAATTTCAGAGCTGGTTACATTTTTCTGAAAGGTGATATTTATTTAGAGATTTAGCTCTTGTTTGGGAGTGCAGTACTTGCTAATGCCTCCTGTGACTCTATAATAATTTATAAAGACAAAACCATCTCCCCACCCTGTTTGTAGACCTTGCAACTGAGCTTCTAGGGAAGGAGCAGTTATTATAATCCATTTACAATGAAGAAAAATGAGTTAGAAAATAGACACAATTTTCCAAATAACACTCAGGATGTCTCTGAGGTAATAGTCTCATCTTTTCAATCATAAACTCTTGAAAGTAGGACTTGTATTTTTTAAAATATTTGTTAAGAAATACAAAATGCCATGAGAGCCTGAACTAAAATAGTTAAACTATAGTATAGAACTTCATAGCTGTATGAAGTAGTAGTAGTAGGAATAATATTAATAAAAATAACAATAATAATAAAATTTCTGTTAACATGTTATTAATTTAAGAAATATTGTGCTAATGGAGACTATATACTAAATTGAATCACATTCAAAAGGAAAAATATCATTTCAGGCATCCAATTCAATGTGTGAAGAAAAAACTGTTTGTCAAGTTATAAATGTTTTTATTTTTAAATATCTGGTGGAGGAAGGAAGGTTTTGTGATTGATGTAATAACTGGACTGGGAGTTGGGGAACCTGGGTTCAATTTGCAGCTCTTTGCAGACTTCCTGTGTCACCTTGAATAAGCCATTTACATTTTCCAGTTCTTTTTCCTCCTTTCAAAAAAGGAATAATTATATCTACTAACAACACAGGAGGTTTGTGAGACCAGCTTAAGAAACGAGACTAATAACTTATAGAAGAGTTCTGACGCTTGGAAGTTGCTCTACAACCTCGTGTTCTCAATATGCTCAGAGCACCAGACTTCAGAGCATGCTGGAGGGTCTATTTTATCTCTGGTGCACATGAAGATCTATATTAAACTAAGGTGGGTAGGAGGGATTCTGTTGATGTTGTGTGTCTGGGAAGGAAGGTTTCTATAATCCTTATATTGCTGCTAATCCTATTTAGGACTCTTTAAAAGTTAAAAGGTTCTCTAGGGTGTTTAGGGCATCTACAGCAATAATAGCATTTAAAAAATATATTTTTAAAAGGAATAATTGTATAAATATATGAAACTTTTGGGGGAGTCTTGCAGAGTTTCACAAATTGAAGAAGTTGTTATATGCCATTAATCCTTTAAAACTAAAAAGGTCTTCAAGTTTCATTTTTTTCTTTTTGTTAGATAAAGCTTAATTCATTTTTATTTGTAGTCATTTGACATCAGGATACACAAGCAATGTATACTTTGCATGTGTCGATGCATGTTTATATTTACATGTGTGAGTGTGTTTCTGCACGTGTAATGTGTGTGCATAAAGAAAGTTTCCTCTGAGTGCATGAACTTGTATATGAAAGTAGGAACAATAATTTTTGCATTGCAGCTGTGGCTGTTTTCAACATCAAAGCGAAATGAAAACAGTAAAAGTAAAAGAATAGGGAAAAAAAAAGAAACATAAACCAAACTATTATTAGAGAAGAACAAAGGAACTGATCCCACAGACAGTTTTTCAACAGCTGGCAAGGTTCATCAGCTATTTTTACTGGTCTAGTGCCTGTCCTCTAAACTCTGTCATTTTTTCTGTTTTGTTTTGTGTAATTTTTTTTTTTTGTTCATGAGTATCACTTGTGGTTGGATTGATTTCAATTATGCAGGTGTATGTGTTAACTAAAACCATACTGAAGTCAAGGAAGTGCAAAAATCAGCACCCTCAATGGTTCTGGAGGGACTTGTTGCCTTGATCTGCCAGGCAGGTGGCCTTTAGATAGTATATATTTAACAACTAGTCCAGCATTTCAAATATTCTCTCTGGATTTTGTCATGCTGTAAAACAACCTTCCAAAGGAGCACCTTCGTTCCCTTTTTTGTAGTAAGCTGAGAGAGCCTTTAGACCAACAGCCACCGACATTCAGAATTTGTATTGGTTGTCAAGCAGTCAAAAGGTTACTCAAAAAATCCCATGACTAAATGAAAGTGGGAAACTCCAGGTTTCTTTTGGTTTCTCCTTTGCAGCTTGCAGTTGTCATCTAGAAACTGGAATATATTTATTTTATAGGAGGAAAACTGAGAATCTTAATCATAAAACCCCGGGAGATGAAGTTTGATGGAAAAGAAACAGAAAACTACCATAAGATTCAGGATGCAAATTATGAGAGTTGGCAATGTTGAAGTAACATATTCCTCTTCTTCTGAACCTTGGATTGACTAAAAGAGATGGGCTTTCAGCATCTCACAGAAGCTCTGCATGTATGTAGAAGTTTCATCCGTAAATGATTCCTGCTGAAGCAGCTTCTCTGCCCTTTCTGGGGCTGATGAGAGTACTGTGACTAGTAGCAAAGATTTTTTGCTACCAACAATTAACCAGAAACTGATTATGATGGAAACTTGGGAGAATATTTTTAAGAATGTCCTGATTAAAGAAACGTAGCTAGCTGTATAAAAGATGAGATTTGCCTGTTGGGAGGTAATTATTTGCAGTTAAGAATTTGCAAGAAATTCATCATTGGGATAAGGGACTGATGAGTGAAGAAGAGTAGCACCCATAAATAGGGTACAGATAGGAACAATAAAAATTCTTTGGTTTTGTCACTTTTGGGAATATATTATCTAAAGAAGGCATTAATTCACTGAAAACCAAAACTGTAGATACAGCCAGAAATCAATCAAATCAATAGAATATTTTTTTTGGCCCATTTGTGGTGTTATGGTTAATTTGTGACAGACCCATCATTATTATTTCCCATTTGGTCAGGTTCAGAATTCCCTCTCAGCATCTGTTTCTGGCAATGTGATATCTATAAATGTCTATCTGACAGGCAGGGATTCCAGATACATAATTTTCTTATATAGCTCCAGTAGGAATGGAACGACCTCTACTGAGTCATTCCTTACTCCTGAAAGTTAAGCAGGAGCTGTTGAAAACTACCCAAAGGGATAGGTCTCATACAGGGACCTGAAATTAGCATTTTCTTTCAAACTGCAGCTCTGAAATCAGGGATACTGATTGGGTGTGTTATCTGCTTCAATATGGAAAAGAGAGAATCTTTCTCAGGAACTTTATATATGAATTTGAGTAATTATTCAGAAGTGAAGATTGTGCTCTGTGTGGGAGGGATTTAGAAATTGAGATGTCCTTCTCTGAGAAGCTTATCCTCATCAACTGCAATTAAGGCAGGTTGGCTGCATGAATGAAAGGAGCTCACTGTGTTCCTCTTTTCTGGGAGCTGAGACACTGCTTAGTTCAGAGTGCAATTGTTATGACACAATATGAGCCCCTATGACTGAAATGGAATGATACCAGCTTCAATTTTCCACCTGCTCAGAACATGGCCCTAACATTCCTTATTTTGTAAGTGGTCACCTCCTTCAGGCTGGATGAAAGCCGCTGTGATTGCTGTGCTCTCTGCACATGGACAGTATCCATGGTCTGCTTGTGCATTGCACCATGCTTGCACCCCCTGCCATGGGCAGGGTGTGAATCAGGCCTTCCTGAGGGGCAAAAGTGTAACTAGGTTGCTTCTTGACTTGCATATGGATTGCTTGGAGCTCAGCAGTGGACCTGGTTTACTGAACCAGCAAGAGCAAGTGTTCCTCAGCTCTTTCCCCAGGAGCTGGAGTGGAATCCTATCTTTCTTAGGGCTGCCTTTAATTTATATACAATGAGCCCTTTCAAAAGGACTTTGTTAGATTTTGATCATGACCATTCTTAGGGTAAGTACATTTAGCTTTGGAATTACTTGATAACATGTGGAATAATATTTACATTGGCCTACTATGAGAGGAAAACATGAATATTTCAAACTGTGTTCCACATGTTTACTTTTTAAATCCTCCTAAGCCAGCTAATTTTTACACTGAGTCTGTACATTCATTACCTGGAATCACGGACTCAAAGAAAATATCTATATATTGATCATGCTGATTTCCCTACAGAAATATTGGCTCTTAAGGGGATTTTTATAAAGAATATTGTTTTGGCTTGCTTTGACTAACTAATCAGAAGTTCTACCACGAATTCCCCTGGGAAAATATTCCACTGACTAGTAGATCCCACTTTTCTTGGATCAATTTGTCCCTTATAATCATATTTTTAAGATATATATCCATGAACATAATAATTTTTAAAAACTCCTTCCAAGGCATCATCAAAGTGTTGAGGAGTGTTAGAAATTGTGCTATGAACTGCACAGTTGGGGGTTGATCTTGTTGTCCATACATGCCTTGTGTCCTTTCAAGATTGCTCTGGGATCCTGCTGCTGATCCTAAATGAGCACAGCAGTCCCCTGGGCCTGGTTCTGTCGGACCCAATTGGCTACCCAGGACAGTGGGGTTTAGTATCCTAATAACGTCCTCAGCCCTGAGAGTGGAATCTCATGGACAGAATTAATCTGCATGGGAATATGTCTGCTGCCATCTGAAATGCCCCAATATTGACCAGCTGGCCACACAAGATGTTTTGACTATCATACAGGACATGCAATGGACCCATACGTATATGGAGAGGCTCATGGAGATCATGGGATATTTTAAGCCATCCAAAATATTTCTATGTACCTATGTTTAGACAACTGAATCTCATCCTGAATTTCCAGAGGATGAATACTGATATCTCTCTTAAAGCTTTCAAGAAATATATTTATTCAGCTAAATTAACCACACAGATTCTTCCCTTTGCTGTCATGTTTTAATGCCTTTATCTGATGGTTCATTTGATGCTTCTACTTTATAGTAGGATAAATAGAGGTTTAAAGTTAAAATAGTGAGTACTCCATTGATACTTAATCCAAATATGTTTTAAAATGATAGCCTAAGCATGGAGCATGAAGTATATGATTACACTGGATATTTACCTTACCACCTGGCTTGGCATCAAGCTTGAGTATCTGGATTAGAAGTGTCTTCCTCTCCCCCAAACATATAGTGAAACAAACATGAAGTTATGTGCTCTGAGTGTCACCTGAACTGAAAGTCTAAAATTAACCAGGCATCACCTTCTGAAAGCAGTTGCAAAATGTTTATTCTGGAACTCTGTAGTTTGAATGCTTATTTATGAAAATTAGATCTCTACGGATGTCTCAGTGCAATACCATAGTCATAAGCCCTGAGAAGTGGATTGAGACTGACACTTAATTGCAAATAACTGAGATGAAAAATATTTGTATACTCAAAATACAAAGATGTCCACACAGACAAGAAATTTTCTTATTGTCTAAAATTTGCTTGACTATAATATAACCAGAATAATTCCACATCAATTATTTATGTGAAATATTTTGCAAAATGTATAATTCTAGAAGGTGATACTTTTTTTGTTGGATCAAGTAATTACTTGAACTTTTGTGAAAATTTTCAAACATTCAACTTTTCTGTGCCTTCCTGTCTGAGATTAAAAATTCCAAACTTTACGAGTTTTGCTTCACTGTTATCACTTGGACAGGAATTATTCTCTGCTCTAGTTGGATGTGAAGATATCTTTGGTAAAGGCCTTTTGTCCCCTCTAAAAACTTATGTAAAAATTCATATTTGTGTAATGTTATACTTTGGAATGTAAAGCTGATATGCTTGATAAATTCAGGAAGATAGCTACCCTTTTCTACTTGTTTAACTGGGGAATTATTACAGAATCATAGATAGATTTGATTTGGAAAAAACCTAAAGATTATCCAGCTCCAGCCCCCCTGCCATGGGCAGGGACACCTTCCATTAGACCGGGGTGCTCAGGGCCCCATCTAAATTAGCTTTGAACAGTTCCAGGGATGGGACATCCACAGTTTCTCTGGGCAACCAGTTCCAGTGTTTCACTGCCCTCACAGGAAAGAATTTCTTCCTAATATCTAACCTAAACCTACTCTCTTTTGGTTTAAAGCCATTCCCCCTTGACTGATCTCTACATACCTGTGTGCAATGTCCTTTTCTGCCTTTCTTGCAGGCTCCTGTAGATACTGAAAGACAGCTCCAAAGTCTCATTAATCTTTATAAAAGAGCAAAATCCACTAAACATATTTGTCTGCATATGGGAAGATTGCCATTGTTTTACCTGGTTTAAGACAATGTTTTGGAAACACAATTATTAACAGAACTAATAATGTAATACACCAAGACTTATACCCGCAAAATCAGCATTACAGATAGTCATGCAATAACAGCTGTGTAATTAGATTCTGAAATTTTGCTGTCAGCCCTAAGGAGTCAGAAGCTACCTCTAGTATTGTATATATCTTATGCTTTAAGCAGAAATATGCAATGCAGAGTTTGCCTGCATTTGAGCTGACCCTGTGCATTACAAATCATGAGCTGCTTCCTTTCAAAATCAAGATTAAAGATTAAGATTAAAAAAAATCATAAATCTGGAATTCTTTAGATTTACCTTCTATCATCAGGGGTGTTAGCTTTGAAGTCTCCAGGAGTTTCCTCAGGCTTGATATGCCCGTCTTAAAGAGAGAAAACTAACATTCCTTCGTAGTACTGAGCTGAAAAGTGATTAAAATCCAAATACAGAAACCAACACAATCTGTTGCTTGACAGAACGAAAACTGTGAGGGTCCCCAGTGCTAACTCACTACTCCTCTTGTGTGTTTCACTTGTATAACTGCATATTTATAGTTGCCATATAATTTTGTTAACATGGGTAAATACCCCAGAATATGTTCCAGTGTGTTCCACCGAGTTCTGGACTAATTGATTGTGTCTCTTTTAATGGTTTTGCATGTCCTTCAAGCAGTACTGATGAACTGACTCCTCAGATACTGTTTTCTGGGGAAAATTAAAGTATGATTTGCCTTTACTTGCACATTTCACTAGGAATAGGCTGTTGCCTGCAATTCAGATGACACGGCAGCTCTGAATTTCCCAAATGTCTTGGTCTTGCTTATCTGTTTTAATCACCTTAAGCATCCTTTGTAATCATGGCTGATTTGTGCATATCAGCAAATGCAGAAATTTATTTTGGGTCAATTATGTGGCCATAAAATTTCCAGATGGGTAAATGCAGCTCTTCTCTTGCTGTGCACGCAGGCACTTACCCAAGATGGAAAGGGATCTAACCACACCCTGTGGAGTTGAGGTTGTGCATACATGCAAAACTACTTTTGTGGATTTGACTGCAGAGAATTTACAGCTGAAGCCCTGGGGAAACAGAGGCGGGGTGTGCCCACTGTGTCCCTCATGGCAATAACAGGAACAGCTTCCAACTTGGCAGCTCATCTCAGTCTAAGTTTCAAATATTCACCAGAAGAACTGGTGGAGATTAACTTTCAAAGTTAGGTCAAGAAAGTAATTCACAGTCTAAATGCTCCTGAACACAACCTGTTCCTGTCCTGTACTTAAACCTCTGGGTAGCTGAAGGTGTCGAGGAGGAGAGGTGGAATGAAATATTAATTTCTTCAGAAGGTATTAATGCAAAAGTGTAGACATGTAAATGTCTCCAGGTTTTGCCTTATAAACTTTTACTGCTCTGGATAAGAGTAATTTTCACAGAAGTTCTCTGCTGCTGGAATTGCAAATTTTGTCACTGTTCTCCTTATCTCATTTTCAAAAGCAGAGACTAACAATATTTTATGTATTCACTGATTGTTGCTACCCAAAAGTAATGGATTTACCTTTATCAACCTGTTTGTTGACATAGTGAGTACTGAAATCAAAATGAATGCATTTTTGAGCACCCTCCAGTTGTTCAAAGTATGCTGTTTTATCCCCAAAATATATAAAATTACTTCGCATGCATCATAACTGTATGAAATAAAATCATGTATATTATAAAAAATTATATTAGTTTTTTAGTTTATTTTTAAGGAGAAACTAGTCAGCTATACCTGAAAATTTTTCTGAACAATAGAATAAAAAAGAGGAAGTGTTAAACACTAAGAAAGGTTGATTAGAGAACTCATTCTGTCATGATCTGTACCTTGAGCTGTAACTGCTCTGAATATTGATGTCTACTTCTTACTCTACTTACAATCCAACTCTAAATTAAGCTAATAATAATATATTACACTTTTGGTATGATGTTTCACTTGAACCACTTTCATGGTTTTTCTGCATCTGTTTTCTGCACCTTTTAGTGGATGTGATAACTAAAGTAGCTTTGTAACTTGTATTCATTCTTTAAAAGGAGGTAAATTTTTTCTCCCCTTCACTCATATTTGTAAAAGGGAGTTCACTTTTTCTACTGACATTAATAAAATTGAACTGCACTGGGTTACTGGTATAGAACTTGCATGGGATCAGATCCCATTGTTTTCAAATTGATGGGAACAAAATCAGCTTTACAGTGTAGAAAGCTTGTACTAAATTTTGCTTCCATAGACGGTATGGAAAGAATATAGTTTCTTCTGAAAATGATTTCTTTAAATTGGTAGACTAGAATTATGCTTAAAACTAAGTGTCTAAATGCACCTGTTTTAGGCAGCTTCTTGTTCTCTCAGGTATTTAGGCATTGAATTTTCCCCATTAGCAGCATGATTGACACTATGGTCCTTACAATAACACATGATTATAACTCTGAAAATAGCAATTACATAAAATGGAAACCAGATGGTGCATGGAATTTGACTCTCTTGGTTTCTCAGTGAAGTAGATGAATTTGTAAAGCAGAAAACCACAATCATTATTCAGATGGATTGTACATGAATTAATGACATAATATCTAAATCATATATGGTTGAAAATAATGATTAACTTCAGCTATCAAGATAAGCTAATGGAAAACAGATTTTTTAAAGAAAAAATCAAGGACATGTTCTTTTCAATATACTTTATCTTTACAGTAATAACAAAACCAGACCTGCTTTAACATTTCTTTATCCCTTAGATATCAAGGATTTACATTAAAAATAAACTCTTCACAATTTTTAACCTCAAAGAGTGAACTAAACAGCCATTTCTATTGTTTTATATTGAAGGCAAGTGCTTTACCTATTAACGCTGGAGCATGTTTGATCAAATCACCTCTCCTTAATGATTGTGTTCAGTGAACAAACCTTAGCAAATGTTCAGGTTTGTGCCTGTACGAGTGTGTAGTAATGAATGCTCAGTCCCCAAAGCCAAATCAACAGTACAGCTATGCCACTGGACACACTTTGGCAGTCTGGCAGAGCAGCCCCTCAGAATTTTAATGCATTCATAACAATGAATATGAACCCTTGGTTAGCAACATCCTAAGTGGTTAAGTTTATGAAAGTCCCGGCACATCATTTTCACTATCATGTATTTTCAATGACATCATCATTGTAAAATTAGGAACTTTCTTTCTCTCTTTCCTGCAGATGTGGAAGCTTGAAATTGCATTCCATGGTCCTGTGCCACATTTCATCAGCGTTTTTCCTTTGCTTTCTCCAAAGACTGGCCACATGTGGTGTGTAGATTGCTGGTGCTGTTTGGGATCTCATATCAAATACTGCTACCTAATCCCAGGCGGCCTCGGCGGGCCCACACCTGCAGCTGATTGAATCCTCCCGGAGTACAAAGCCCTGATTTACAGCATCAAGGATACAGGGCCTGGTTGCAGCTGGACTCCAGCAGGAAAAGGAAGTTGTTCATCATCTTGTGTGCATTTCATTAACAATAGTGTACCCGATATGTAGCTTATACAATAATTTCAATTCACTGACAGAGAGCATTATGGTGTTTGGCATTAGGAGGAAAAATACTTCAGGATGGGCAAATTAAATGTGAGCGTGAGGTTTTCATGTGACCCAGTGAAGGTCCACATGCTGATTTACACTAGGAGGGCTAATCTTGAAATATTTTCGTTCCTTAACTTTATCCCATTTCTTTCCTCTTGTTTGATGAGCAGACTGATCCAGCACAGTGAGCCTCAGTGTAAGAGCATGGGAGAAAGCTGCCTCAAGTTATAACCCTTTCAGAAGAAAAAGCCTGTAAAAAGAGTACTGAAGGAAGAGATGATCATTGCTACAAACTTATTGTCTTTAAAAAGAAGGAACTCATGATTCAGAAATGAGTCTTGAGATAAATTCTGCTGCAGTCTTGCTGAGCCATGAAGGGATAAATACAATGAAATTTCTGTATCTGCATCAGTTAGATGTACAGCTGTGGGAGGAAAGGGAAAACATTGGGATGATGTTCTTCATGACTGGGTTTTCTAGACTTTCAGTATCTTCTATCCTATGGATTTAGAAAAGGTTGTGGGTACTGTTTCATGGCAGGACAAATCTTGCACTTCTTTCACTGGTCTAAAAGGTTTATGGCTGAAAATTCAATGGTTTGGCTCACTTAGATGACTCTTTACAAAAATTGTTGCATCCTTTATGAAATAATGTCTTTTGAGTGATTTTTCCCTCTCTTTTTTGATGACCATGTTTATTATTTTAAGAGAATTTATACTTATTGTTGAGAAAGTTGTCTTGTTTTCTTTCATTTTCCCTGATAAGAAGGCTTACACACAGGCTCACAGAAACTGTTGTTGCATACCTGAGCCTTTCAAATCCAAAAGGAAAAACTTTGGATGAACAGTCTCTAAAGTGATCTCACAGGTTTTTTTTTTCAGAAATAATTAAGTAGTTTCCTGACTAAATGGTACGCTTTACACCCAAAAGTCATTGAACTTCTGTAATTGCATTGTCAAATATAATTTATATTGAAGGCATTGAGCTGAAGACCTTTAAAAATTTGCACAAACTGTGCTTATTTCTGATGCTGTTAAGACAGAACACACGGACAGTTAAAAACTATCTTATTTACTTGGTGATCAGGGAATTACAAAAGATATCTTGAATTACATATTTTTTACGAAACACTCAGTCATAAATGCAATTGAAATGGGGTAAGATTTGTGCCCAGAAAATCTTAGCTCAGTGGTTTTATTATAAAGTTTCATAATCCAACAATGTCCCTACTGAAAAGCAAAAGATGCAGAAAACATTTGTGCTTGAACAAATCCATCAGTTCTTCTTTATCCATTTATTTCATTAATGTGAAACATGAAATGTTTTGCTGGAAACAATTCTCTCTAATTTGCAAATGCAGTTGATGACTGCAGTTCTTTAATCAAGAAATAGATTTAAACAATACAATATTAAAACTCTACAAAAAGAAAAAAATAATAATTTTTTAATAATAATAATTTAAAAGGACTGGAAAGTCTGTGATCACACTATATGTGTGGCAACTGTGTGAATAGCATCACATTCATTAGTGTGATATGTTCTGAAAAAAAAAAAAAAGGACTGGAAAGTCTGTAAGACATTACCCAGAAGACTCCTTTGTGTAGAAAGTTTTAGAGGTATAAATTGCAGGGAAAACTCAGCTGTGCCATTTGCTGTGAGATTCCTCTTGGCTTCAGTGCTGTGAACTTCTAAAACTATTAACTAAACACTGTTCTTACAGGACGTATAACAATGAGGAGTAGTGACTGTGTTTCTCTGTCTTTGAGATGGTTCTCAGACTTAAGCCATATTTCCTTCAGCACCACATGCTGAGTAACATTTTCAGACTCATTTTCATGGTCACCCAGTTATGAAAAAATATAACTTCTTGAGTTACCTTAACCTCCTCAGCCTTTTTTCTGTTGTTCCTTATAGCATCTCCACACACATCAGTTCCAAACTTGTCATTCTTTACTGTATAAGGTCTTCAGTTTCCTGTTTGCTTTTTCTCCCTTACTCTTTACTGTTTTTCTCCTATAATTTAATTAATCTAGTCATGATAAGAAAATAGGAAGACTGAAGAGATTTGTCCCAGATTGGATATCCTGATTTCACAAAGGGAAGACTGTAGGATGTTATCTTACATTTTAAATCCAGAAATATGAATCTAATTGAGGACTGGAAGAAATCCATTAAATTTGTCTGTAAAAATAATTTGCCTTGAATAGTTATCCATACAGTATTTTTGCTGATACAGTTGTAAAAAACATTTAGCACTTTATAATCCAATCTCTGCCCCTATGCAGGCCTGGGAACATATTCTGCTTAGGAGGGTAACAACTTTTACAAAGTGTTCCTCATGGAAATCACCTGGAAAACTTCCAGGATGGCATTCCAGGAGTTATAGTTTTAGCAGTCACAGAAATGCACCACGCTGCCTTTCCAGATCCTGCGTACAGTAAAAATTATTGTATGGGGCAGCACCTTCACCTCAACACAAGAGCACTGCTATGTTATTGAATTGTTTAGCATTTGATATGCAATATGTGATACTCTGAGGCTCTCAGCCATTGCTGGCCCACCTCTTTCCACAGAACAGCTGAGGGTAAGACCTGAGTTGACTTTACAGAAAGCAGAGTCAGAACAATACGGAGAACTTTTGGCACTTCTACCTTTCTCAGATTGGTCATGTACAGTTCACAATCCCTACGTATAGGCATGGATGTTTGGGTGAGGTATTGTAATTTCTCTTTGAAAATGTTTCTTTTTACTACAGCTGTTTAGTGAACTGTCCTTTTGATATTTTGGCAAAACCTCTCTATCTTTTGCATGCCTGGAGTGACAAAATTTAATTTGGCAAAGTATACAAAATATGATGGCTTTAAATAGAATAGAAATTACTTGAAACGTAGTCTACAGCATTTAAAGAAAACAGTTCTTAATGGGCCAACATGTTCAGCTGCCACTCTTATCAGCTTTTAGGCTACTCCATGAGTAATGTCATCGGGGTTTGAGCCATCTATCAGACAAGCTGTTAGGCTTTTATCTACGTGTACAACAATATAAATAAAAATGAACCCAAATCATGGAAAAAGCATGACTCTTATCTTGGAGCCATGTCAAATTCAGAGTTCAGATGTAGCTTAAGATATTACATTTGCTGTATTTGATTGACTATTTTTTAATAAAACTTCTAGGAAACCAACGTAGCCTACCATGCTAACTGCTGCCTAAAACATACATATTTTTAAAATGTGATATCTTTCAAGGAATGACTATTGAAATATCACAGAAAAACTGTGATATAAGGAAAAAAAAACCCCAATTGGTTTACAAAACTTCTTGAATGAAGATTTTTTTGCAGTTTAGTTAGTAACATATCATTCCCTCTCCTGATACTGGCTGCTCTGATTATCTAACTCCTCCAAACAAGTGATATATTTCTTTTCAGTTGTTTAGCACCAACAAGTTTTCTAAGGTCTATTTTTTTCTGGAAAGAGGGAAGTATAGTAAAACACAGAATATATAGGGAAGATTTCAGGAGGGAATGGCCTATTCTATTCTATTCTATTCTATTCTATTCTATTCTATTCTATTCTATTCTATTCTATTCTATTCTATTCTATTCTATTCTCTTATTTATTCATTATTCTTCAAACATGATCCCTTAATGATACGAGCATGTGAGGGTCCTTTTACTCCTTGTAAGGCAACTACATTTTTCTTTTGAAAAAATGTCTCCTTATAAGCATTTCTATATGTAGTCTTTCTCTTCTTGAGCATTACTCCGGAGATTCATCTTGTTCCCTTTTCATTTCAGTTCACAAATCACTATTTTTTCAGCCAAAGGCTCCTTTATTTGGTAAGTAGCAGAGCAGAACTTTATCCACATGTTGTCACCACTGGTTTCCAAAATAGCCTATTCAAGTGGGTTGGCAAATTTCAACTGAAATCTGTGTAGAACTGAAAACAATATCTGGCTTCTTGAGTTACCAGACTTAATTGTGCCAATGTATGCTTTCATTGCCTGTTGCTGTTCCACAGCTTTCTCAAACATAAACAAAACAGTGTTCCAAAATATTAGAACTTTCCAGCTTTGAGCAAGTTGTTTTCTTCCTCAAATCAAGTAAGGGAGTTTCTAGTTGTCAAAGAATGGAAATAGCATTCAAAAATATTTTTTCTACCCAATTGCCTTTTAATGCTTATTTTGTATTTCGTCTCTGCCCATCATGTTGCTGATGTGTTTGAGAATGCAGCAGAGGGGAGCTGCCGACTGCTGACCACTGCCCTGCAGTATCTGTGATGGCACAACTCTGCACCACTGGTTGGGTGTCATCCTTACCCATTTAACCACAATATATTTATAAATGCTATTTAAGAACAGCTCATACACTGTTTACTATTGTACTATACAAGAGAAGTGAGTCTGATCGATTCAGAGAATATAATTTGAACTTTCTGAACTCTGTTGAGCTTGAGAGTCATTCCCATAACCACCTGTTGTTTACTGTGAGCTCCCTGACTCCACATACCATTCATATACGTGTGCATATGAATATACTAACACAGGTTTTGTTCATGCTACATAAACTATGTTCCACAAAACTAAATAGAACACTCTCCAGGAATAAAGATAGCGTTGGGCAGCTGTGTTTCAAATGTCAGTGTTCAATGGGAAATGAAAATATTGGATCATAAGAACATGAAGATGAGACTAAAAGGTTCCTTGTCCTAGTTCTAGGCAGGTATATGATTTGGAATTAATTTAATTCCATTTTTATGATTATTTGGTGAGGTATTGCAAGTTTTGTCTTCACATACTTCTCTCTAGCAGTGATGCTGTAGAAGATGTAAAATAAAATGCCATTACCCATGTGAAACTTCATTTATTTTAATGATCCCTGTGACCAGGGATATGGTTCTCAAGTTAAGCAAAACACTAATTAAAGCATCTGCTCTACCCTGTTTTCTTCAGTTTCCTAAATGCTTGGATTCTTCTTTATTCCAATTGTTTTGAGATTTTTTGAGGCTTAAGTTACGAGGGTGTGGATTAGAAGCTGACTACCAAAATGGAACATCTGTAAACTCTTAATTTCTGCTACAGCAGGTGTCAACTTTTCCCTAGATAACTGTCCTGCTGTTGTTCTGGTTACATGTAGCCTTGTCAACAAGCTGTTTTTCAGCTGGTTTGTTCATCTTTCCTTTCCTTGATCATCATTGATCAAGCCAAAAACTGGAGAGGATCGAGGGTGGAATTCCCTTAATTCTGTACTGTTTGATTTAAAGTGTAATCAGACAGGTCATAGAGAAAGAAATGGTGAATGAGTGATTGCAAGTGACACTGTCTTTTATGATACTTTGCTTTTCAAGGAGCTGCAAATTGTAATGCTTTGGAACATTAATAAATTGGAACAAACTTGACTTCCTACATAGCAAAAGCCATAGGAATTCCCTGGATGGCTGAGTATATGTTTCACTAAAAAAGACAATCTGATGAACACATTTTCAGTGATTTAGAATCCACTACTATTCTTAGTGTGTTGTTCTTTCGGTTAGCAATCCTCACTGCAATTTCATGCCTGACTTGTATTGCTCCACTTCCCAGCTGTTGAGAGGCATTTTATCTGCTAAAATACAATTCCCTTGCCTGATGCTATCAACCTTTTTTTTACAGACTGAAGAAAAATAATTTCTTGGGCTTTGTCTCTTTGTTATGCTCATCACAGCTGTCCTTGTGCCTTGCAAGAGGCAGGATGTCTAGTCCTTTAAAAGTTCCTGTGATAATGCTCTAAACCATCATCAAATGTCCTCATCCATATATTTTTGAGCATGTTTGGTTAATGAGCTGTGAGGCTTTCTTGAGACATGGCACAGAACAAAGAGTCCTGATGAAAATGAGAGTATGTTAACCCAGGCTCAGTGCCACACTGATAGCTGTGTGCTTAGCTAAGAGGGAGTTTGTTCCAATGCCTGTTGAAATCAGCAGCTGAGTTTCCATCTGGGTTCTGGAACAGGCCCATGTTTTTAGGACTTTACAGATTTCTTAATAATAAAATTACTTTTTTGAGATTTTATACCTGATGTGAACCTTTATTTAGTCCCATGTGACTTCTTTCTATTATGCTTTTGAGTACCAATTCCATATAATAAATAGATAAAACATTATCAGGGAATCTGAGATGAAGCCATCACTTCTATCTTTTCCTATCAGATATAAAAAAGTTAATTTTCAGTCTTTTGTCCCTTTTTTCTCTCTGATTAATCATTGATTAACTATTTGTCAATGTTTTTGTATTATTGTTTTGTATTTTTTTGGTAATATTTACAATATTTTTGTATTTCCACAATAATTATGATTAACTTTGAGTCCCAGCCTGATTTCCTAAAACCTGCTCCAAATTCAGGGTCTGAGTTAATGTCAAAGGATTCTCTGCTTGCTCTCAAGTTCAGTGAGTAAAATATATCCTAATATTTTATTAGCACTGCATGGAAGCAGAAATTATTTGTACAAATAAGCAACAAAATTGGAAAAAATAGCCAGAAAATCACAAGTAAAGAGTGCTCACCTATAAGGGTGGATAGGTCTTGCTGGTTCTTCTGTGTAGTTACACTCTGGTGCAGTTGTCTGCCCTGCACAGGGAGACTTTCTGGTGTTGGATGTGGAGTGTTGCCCATCTGCTGCAGCAGGGCCCAGGTGAAAGAGGTGAAAAATGGGTCTGGAAGTGCAGAGCTGGATCAGTGTTGTGCAGTGCCTGATGTGGTAATTACCAAGGCAGGGTACCCACATGTGGCATCCTTCCACTGCTCCTCTCACAGCTCCCAGGCAGCAGTCAGCAGTGGGATGACACCTCCAAAGGATGCTGCAGTAAGCTCAGAGTTTCCTACAGCTGGCTGTGCAGGTGAACGCTCCCTGCCTGCATGTGTGTGCTCCAAAGCCTATTGAATTCTGTGGCCAGACTCCCACTGGTTTCCCTGGGCTTTGGAATAAATGTTCAGGACTTTTATGCTTTGGAATGGCCTTGTGCTTTCTTGGACTCCAAAGTTTCTGAATCAGAGTGTTCAGTCTGTCTCTGTTTCTGTGTGTTTCCACTCTTCCGAAGGAGGCAGAAGGTGGAATATGAGCTGGATTGTGTGCTTGCTATGTGGCAGTTGATGTGTGTGCCTCAGGTTGGACACTGCTGCTGGAATAAAGGAAAATAGGTTTATGGGCAACTTTATGGCTGTAAGAATAAAGTAAGTAAAAAAAGTGCCAAGAAAATCCAAGGATGAAATTCCAGCAATCTTTTGAAACAGAATATGAAATTTCATTTTGAAAACACTCTGAAATCTCTACCAAATACTTTTCCATTTTCCTTTTAATTGCCTGGAATAAATAATCTATTTGTTCCTATTGCTCAGCCCTTTCACAATCCCAAGTCCAAATCACGTAAGGGCTGGAAGAACTCTTAATTTTTCTCAAATAGTTTCTCTATTAAAATCTGACTCAGTGAAGTTGTAGCAAATTTATTTGTTTTGCCACTTGTTTGTAGTAACTTTTTTTTTGCCCAAAGAGGCAAAGCAAGGAGTGGGTGTGGAGGTATGCGGGCCCCTCTATTAGATTGCACCCTGGAGTTAAATGAGGTTACCTATAATTACATTACTGACTTTATATTTTTATCTGAGGCTATCTTCCAGCTTTCCTTCACTCATAAAAGATTGCACAATATGTTGTTCTTTGACATCAAATATTTAAGATAACACAGGGTTTCTACTGTCTCACAGATTATTTTCTCTAGCATCCTTTGAAAAGTAAGGATTCTAGAGAAAAATTTAGAAAAGCAGAAAAAGAGTTGATAAATAGGAGTTTCAACTTGTTTCTGTGATGAATTGTCTCCAACAACCTGGTAAGTAGGGTCACTCAGCGCATATTTCCATGATTAACTCAACTTTCATTTTAGCTTTGCAATTCACCTTTAAATATTTAGTTTGGTTCCTGCGGACAAATGTTGATGTTGGCTCTCTCGTCAGACTGATGAAAATGTTACACAGATGTCCTTTGGTGATTCAGTCCCACTAAAAGGCCTGCAAATTGCTAAATGATGAACTCTCTTTCTCCATCATTCTTTTGGTTGGTGACTTTCACTTAGGATCCTGTGCTACTTGCTCTGTGTGCTTGTCTAATGTCCCTGCTCTTTCTTAATGCAGTAATGTCTGTCTGTTTGCTGGACCAACTGGCTGCATTACTCTCTTTTGAGAAGACTGCATTTTACTGGTTGCTGATTAGATCTGATGACAGTGTCCTACATCCTCTTTAGATATACATTGTCTCAGATGTTAAAATAGTTCCTTCAACAGTTTTACTGGTAGCTCATAAAGAGCCCCTTCTCTAACAGAATACCAGTAGCTCAATCCCACATATCATTTCAGGAAACCTGGTTTAGTCTGCACAAAAATTCTACTTCTCACTCAGGTCTTTCACACCCCCCCATCACTGGAAAATATGAAATTTTCTTTCTTCTCATGGGTTTCCATAGCTGACTTGGTAACAAAAGCACTGTAATCCCTGGCTCTTTTCCCTTGCTAGTCATTTGGGGAATGTTCTGCTGTAGTAATTTGAATTTGAACTGGCCTTTCAGTAATTTTGGGGATCCTCAAATTGCAAGGCTGGGAACAAATAGGGAGAGAGGTTTTCATACTAATTTAGATGCCTAGAGTTAGGAGACGGTTTTTCTCAGCTTTCTTGCTACATAACCTTAACCGATAATATTCCTGCCTTATTTATAATCCACATTTTTCTCTGTAAAGGAGAGGCTGGACTTTAGATCATATCTGCTTTTCAATACTTCACCCATCACATCACAGCCACACATCCAGCTGCAGAGCACTTTGATTAGCACTTAATATACAAGTAGCCAAACTACTTTATCAGAAATATAAGACTGAATTTCTCAAGGAGAGAACATTTCTATGCAATGTTCTCTGAAGTCCAAATGTTCTTTTATTCTTTCTTAAGAACAGGCAAGGGGGAGTCAGTTGTTTCAACATTGTCCCATGGCCTAAAGGTCAGCTTTGCTTCTGACTTTTCCTTCCAAATCTAGAATTCACACTGGCAGTCTCATATGTCTTGGGCACTGCACCTAGCCAAAACCGCAGTGATTTCACTTCACCCAACAGCTAGAGTGAGTGACAGACTACATAGTGAAATTTTTGGTGCATGAATATGTTTCTACTATTTATAGTTTCTCCAGTATCTCTGATAGTGTCTTCATGTTGCTCTCAACTGTTTTGCAGGCAGCTTCTGAAACCCAGAGTATTATTTTCATTCTTTAAGCAAGCTACTCTAATTTTAGTGAGTGAAGTTTGGTTCCTTTAGTGCACCTAACATTTTGGCTATATCTGCACTTCACAAGAGAGCTCTACTCTTGTGAGATGCCAGTTTGCACTAAAAGAGCTGGCATGACCACAGGGAATGGTGTGATGTCACATGGGATACCAGCCCAGCTGTGAGAACAGAGCAGCTTGGAGGTCTGGCAGTCCTTGAGCCAAGCCCTGCTTCCAACACTGCTGTGGATCAGGGATTTGCTTGTTCTGAGCTACTTTGGTTAGTTCTTCCTGCACCAGTACCTTGTGATTATAGAAAAACCCCACTTCATGGTAATTCGAGGGACTTTATAATATGTTTTACTTAATTGTGTCGCATTTTTTTTCCACGTGCTGATTGAAAGTTAACCTTGTGTTGATTAATTGATACAAACAAACCATAATTAACATTGCTCCAGAGGCTAACTTCTACTGCTGGCAAAATGAGGTTTAACTTCATTCATTTTTGTGGACTTGAGCCTGCTTATGTCAACACCAACTTTGGCCCTGGAGAATGAAAACAATAGAGTCATACAAAGGAGAGTGCTCTTTTTCAGTGTATTAAACAAAGGATAATATTAAGTTTGGATAGTGGATAAAGTTAAGCTATGTTAATACTTATAATCAACTACCACTCTGTTGAAATTAGAAATCATGCATTCCTGAGGTTTCTAGCTATTTTTCCTGCCAAGAACATGTAGTGCTTCTACCAATTGCATAGTGAAAACAAGAGACAGGCTTTCTTGCACTAAACCAGTAAGCAGTTTCTATAAGCTCACCTTTAAATCATGAGCACCTTTGTTATTGATCATTTAAAACAATTCAACTACTTGATAAAGGGCAGTGAAAATATTGTATAGTTTGAGAAACAGCAGCTGATTAGAGTTTCTGTGTGGTGTAAAAAATTTCATTGCAGAAAATAGCGGGAGACTAAGACTGAGTAAGGCTCTTTCTCTACCTCTCTTTTCCTCCCTGTTTCTCATTACAAAGAGGAAATGATCTTGCTCCCTCTGAAAGTGTCGCCCTGTCAAATAGAAAATTTTCTATAGGTGCTGGGCAGTGGATACAATGAGTGCATCCTGGGGCCCTGTATGCTGGCTTTGGAGGAATGATTGCCTCTTGGGTCTCACCTGGACTAGAAAAATTGACAGTCAGGAACACTGCTGGAATTTCAATCCTTAAGCTATTTTCAACACTCAGCTGAACAGAGCCACGACTGATCTGATCTAGTGATATGATTGTTGAGCTGGATGGATGGACCAACTAGAGGTTCCTTCCAGCCAGCATTTCTGTGAGTCTCATCAACTTACACTTCACCAGGCCTCAACACAAGCTCATTATATTCATGCACTTTGGCCTGGGTATTCTCTGGAATAAAGGTGACAATGGAAAATACTTTGACATCTAGTGCAGCCCATCTAAGAGATTGTACAAAAGTTGCCCCTTTCCTCTAGTCATGACATTACACAGACACCATTGCAGCAACATACAAGGCTGAAGAATAAAACTTGTATTAAAGAACTAAACTTTTCTATAAACATATAATTTATCAGGTCTTAAGAAATGATCCTCCCTATATTTACTCTTCATCTGTTTCCTGTGTAATAAAATTGGACCACATTTTATATCTGAAGATTGTATATTTGTTGGTTGATCACAAGAGATATTATACAGTCGTGCTTTAAGATATACTATTTCAATGTCTGAACCTCAGATATGATTTAAAGACTCCTCTTCTGGTCTCAAGGTACTTGAAAATTTATTTGACCTTCATAGGCAATGTGCAGCAAAACATTCTTTTTTCCCTGACAATGGTCTTCAGACTTAGTTCCGCTGATCAAAAATTTTGAGAGGTAGAATGTCAGTAAAACTAATACAGAAGGAAAGATTTGTTCAATTATAATATAGAAAGACTGCCAAGACACATCTAAATTTCTAAATGGGAAGTGCTAGTTTAGATGTTGAGCCAAATAATGATAATTTTTAGTGCTCCACCCAGGCTGACAAGACCTTTGTACTGTGTATATTTTTTCCATTTAGTGTAATTAATAGTTACTAACTTTTAATCGGTTTCATCCTAAAGATGTAAGCAGCTTTATGAACTTATTATTAAGAAATAATGGACTTTCCATAATTACAGTGGTCATCTTCTTCCAATGCAAGGCTATATTTTTGCCTTATAATTTTCACTTGATAAAAAAACCAACTTGCCCTGATACATACAGATTTTACTCCAAGGGAAAAGGAGAATTCTTCTGTGGATTTTGATGAATAGTGACCAAACCACATCTGAGTTACAGATCATTAAAAATAAGCCATATTTCAAATTTTGGAATTTGGCTTGAACTTTACACTTAACACCTTTCTTTTTATGAAAAGTGTCATTCAATCGTTAATGATGAAAAGTCAAACTTTAGACCTCACACTTTATTGCCCAAGTGAAAAGTGGTACCTCTTATAACACATTGCACCTTGAGTTAGAAGTAACAGAGAGACTTAAGAATTATGGCTGCTGCTCCCATCCACAGCACTGTAAATTGAATGGCAATCTGTCTGACCATTGAGGTACCTGTCAGTGGAAATTTTTTTAACTATATCACTAGCAGTCCTTATAACATGAAGTATTTATTCAGTGTTTATCATACCCCTCTGAATTATTGTTCCCTTTTTGTTCCTTTCTTATCGGTATCTTGTCTCATTTTTTGACCTGCTGGAAGGTGACCGATTGACTGACTAGAATTCCCTAAATAATTGTTGCTTTACTCTTTTTTATGGATTTTTAAGGTTTCCACGCTATCCCAAAATCTAATGTGGATTTCCACTTCCCTCATTATAGTAGGATCATATACAGAATTGATCTAGACCTGGCACGAATGCTACAGCAGAGACCTCCCTGTCTCTCCAGGGAAGATAAGAGCTGGTGAAACAGAAAAGCTATCAGGGAATGGAAGCTTTCTCCAATAACAGATTTATTCAAAGAGGTTTCTGCCCTCTCTAGTCCCTTCTGTCTTAGTGTTTCTCCCACAGATACTCATCAAGATAGCTCCATACTGATGTCTTTATATCACTAGAAACTTTTATTCTCTTTGTAATCAAAGGACATTACAGTCAAAAGAGCGCAGATATGTGTTCATGCTAAAACCAAGGAACAAATTAAGATAATTTTATGGTCTTGGTTATTAGGGGCAAGGAAGTTATCTTTTCTATAGTATCATAAAACCATAGAAAAATCTAGGTTGGATGGGATCTCTGGAGACAATGTTGAATGAATTTCTGCCAAAATCAGGTCTTAGGGTATTCAGAGCACTATGAAGCCAGGTCACACATGTTTTCAGAGTAGAAGAATATGCTTCTTTGATCAATCTAACCCTAAATTTAATTTTTCTTATGATGATTTTTTTCCAATATCTAGATAGAATTTCCCTTAAATCCAGTTTCTTGTGTTTCTTAAGTCCTGTCATGGTGCATCCTTTGGATGTATATTCATCTTATCTTAAAAGGTGGCTTTTAGGTATTAAAAGCTCTGATTAGGTCCCCCTTAAACTTCCTCCAGGCTGAAAAAACATAATTCTGTCCCTCCTTTGTCATATGTAAAATCCACTAGCCCTCTATCATCTTGGTTACCCTCCACTGAACCTTCTTCAATTTTCCAATGTCTCTTTCACACTGCAGGGGTAAAAATGCATTCAGTATTTGAAACGTGTTCTATTGAGGGTTGGATAGAGTTCATGATCACACTCCTTTGCACCATCCATGTGTCTAGAAACTTATCATGAGGAGCTCTTCTGTAATTTTTTCCAGGGCAGAAATGAGGCTGACTGGTCTGTACTTTCCTAGATGTTTCTTTTTACCTTTTTTTTCATAGATGGGCATAATTTTGACCTTCTCTAGTAATCTATGGCTTCATCTGAACTCTAGAATCTTTTAGAAATAGTAGGCAGTGGCCTTGAAACAATGAAGAGAAATCCTTTGATGCATCCCATCCAGTTCAACACACTTGTATCTGTGGAACTGGTAGAGAGGGTCACCATTTAGACCCTCCTCCACTACTTGTGCTTCAACATTTGCTTTGATTGACTTATTTACACAGAGACTTAGAGGATGAAGGGATCTGTGAAGACTAAGACAAAGATGTTTTATTTATTTAGGGTGTGTCACAGACAGATCATCTGTGCCTCTAGAGGTTATTGCAATGTAAATAATAATGGCAGTGACTGCATTAAGCCTCACAAATTGAATGAAATTATTATGCCTTAATTATGTTGCTGAAATAATTTTACTTAACTTTTGATGTCTGCATATATGTGTCTACATCCAGTCTGATCATTCTAGGCTGCTTTTACTTCATTGGAGAGAAATAGATGGTACAAGAGTGATTAACCTTTCTTTGGACATTTACTGTAGAATAAGATGATTTGTGCTTTGTTCTGACTTTATTTACCAGACTGGTCAGTGATGAGCTCAGGCGTCTACGCTTGAGAGATAAAACCCCACATTTATTCACTCTTAGCCTGTGCCAAGAGTAAGGCAAAATTCTTATTCCAGCATCAAAGGAGTGAAAAACCTCTCATGACTATGTGGGGCAGCTCAGTTTTCCCCAGTAACTTGGTAGGTCACATCAAACCCTATCAAACACCTGAACTTTCAGTAACTTCAGTTTTAATTTCTCAGCAAAACAGGGCTGAAACCAGCTGGACAGTGGTAGAGCTATTAAACAAGAGAGTAAACTAAATGGTCAAAGTGAAAAAAATTAAAATGCAGAAGAGAATAAATAGAAAGTTATTTAGCTTCTAAAGCCAAATAAACCTCTTGGGCTTCTAAAAATTTTTAAAGAGAGCAGTGGGTCTCATAATAGTACTCATAGTAGCAGCATAGTTCTTTCCACCCAGAACACCTACTGTTGAGTATGACACTGGAAAAAAATCAGCACCTTTAGCCTCAGTTGGGGCAGCTGCAGAACAGATGGAAATCAGTGTTGTTTGAATCCTCCACATCTAATTAACCTGTACAAAGGGGAAGGTAGTCATAAGATCCTAAGTGAAAAACCCTGTGTCTCTGTTAAAGCCCTTTACTCTTTAAAAGTGGTGAAAAGCAGGGAGAGCTCTGATCTTTGCAGGTACAACTTCTGCCTTTCAACACAGAGGCCACACTTTGTGCTTGTAGGAGCTGCTCACTTTACTTCAATGCATCTCACCTCAGAACTAATGGTGTGGCCTAAATTAAAGAATTACTTGACTCTCAATTTTGTTTTCAGCTAAGAATCTCATATTCTGAAGGAAGTTTAGGTGACATAATAAAGTCTAAATTCCTTTATGGATAGGCAGAAGAAAGAGAGCACAAAATCTGCTAATACTGTAAACACTGCATTGCAGAAGCTGTGAATATGCACAAAATCTGTTCTGAGACATTCTACCAGTTTGTTCTCTACAAATGCATATGTACACACATAGATACATAAATGTGCTTTCTAAATGCTTGATATCAAATATAATAAGTTTAGAGCAGAAATGTATTTTAAGAATTCCTGTTTAACAGAGGCAGAGATGACTAAACATTTAACTTGTATGTGTAATGAATGGTAGCCATTTACACAGCCATAAATTTCAACAGCTGTGAACAGAGTTGGATTCTCATCCAAGTTTTCATTTGCTCTTTATAGATTTGCTTGCTATTTACTCCAAGATGGAGTTATATGAGAATGGGAATCACATGATGAGACAGACTTGGTGACTCAAAAGTATAAATTCTCTGATCTAAAGAATTTATAGCTTATGAAAACAGATAAGAAACATAGTTTGGGAATGTGGATGCATAAAGTGAGCAAGAAGAATTGCTTTCAAATGTCATGCTATTATTATGCTTTAAAAAATACATAAATCACATAATATATTCTTGTGTCATAATGATGTTTTGGCAGTTGACTTGCTCAGATGCTTATTTAAAATCAAATTTTAAAAAATGTGTGTTTTAAATAAATGTAAACGTTAACCAAACACATTCACAGTAATAAATACAGATGGTGTCAGTGAGAAAAAAAAGCTTAGCAGGTGTTGACCCAGCCAATATTCTGACATATTTTATGTTATTGCCCAATACAATAACATTAGACAACGACATCACCATACCACTTCAGAGGTGTAGGTATTCATCAGAGAGTCACTAAATACTGGATTTTCTCAGTGTCACACAATTGCAGAAACAGTTGTGTTGGATATTTGTGCTGATCCACTGAGAAAAGCATCAGTGTTGAATGGCTCTAAAATGTCCTGTTCTTTAACTATATGAAGTATGCAGAGGGTTGAAATGTAAGACTGTCAGTGAGTGAAGAATCAGAAAGTTTTTTTTTTTTTATACCCCAAAAACCCATTTGGGTGACTTCTAGTATTCTCAACAATGTTCATCTCTTGTCCATTCTCTGTTTTGAAGGTGGTGTTGTCTTCCATTTCTTTATTTCCTTTTTTATATTCTTTAAGGATTCCTTTTCCCCTATCTAAACAATCCACTGTTGCTTTCAGCTTCTCTTTAGTTTTCCTGTATAGTTTAAATTATATTTGAATCTCCTAAGTTAGTTCTTCCTGTGGCATTCAATCCATTTTTTTCCCCTTCACTTGGAAGTGAACTCAGACAATTGCCAGACTCTGGGTCTTGCCACATGCATTTCCTCACTTCCTGCGTTCAGGATAGCATCTTGCTAATTTCCACCTTTCTTTTTGGAATGCAACTTGTAAAACAACCTACATATCCTCAATTTTAGTTGAATAAATTGGCCTACCTGTATGCTGACAGCAAGCATGCATTAAACACCCTGATGGAACAAGCCCTGCTGGTTTCTTTCAAGCTCAGAAGAGACTCTTGATGTACTGCAATTGATACTTATTGCAATTGTCATTTTTACTCTTACTCTGGAAAACTTCTGAGACAAGAGTCCCAGCCATAAATTAGCATCCTGTTATGTTTATATATGATGTTTAATATGATGCAAGTACAGAATAGAAGACTTGGTGCTTTCTTCTCTCAGAAATTCATGCAGAGAACTAGACTGAAGATCAAACAGGAACTTCTAGGAGCAACTCTCTGCAGGAATGGGCAACACAGCTGGAAATGGAGGGAATTCAGTTGGTTTGCAGAGGGTAGAAACTATTTCCTATCAGAATTGAGTTGGGTAATTTGATTTTTTTTGCAATGACTACCCTTCATAACCAAGCAGCTGTAGAGCTCAAAAGAATTTTAACATAGCCCAGATAAAAGCTGTGAGATTGTCTCCTCCATGGCGGTGTTACAACTGATTGTTACAAAAGAAGTAGTCCAGCTCCCAATCTTGTTAAATACTGGTTTGGTGTTTTTTCTTGTGTAATAATTAAAAATTACAGAATCAAGAGCTAAATTTTGGATCATCAGCAGTCCTTTCTCTCAGAAGTGGCACTGCACAGGATCGAGTAATGTGCTGAGTTTAGAGGGACAACAGTCCTGGATTAAGTATTCCACTATTTTTAAGCGGGGTTTCCATGTCAAATCTCCCGTATTCTAAAAAACATTTTACATGGTTACATCAGCACTCCTACAACTTCTAACTTATTAAATATAGTTCCCAATGTGACTCCCTGGCTTAAATACAACAGGTACTTTTATGAAACCTGGTTTGAGTTTTTAGTGCAGCTGTACAGAACTTTTGTAATGAAACCCAAAACCCACCCAGGCTTGAGTTTCATTACAAATCTGAAACTTACATCAGGTTCTCTAAAGGGTTTGTCAGAGTTCACAACTAAAGATTTGAGGCTGGATGAAGAAAGTCTATGCTGAGCTATGATTTCAGTTGCAGGCCAGGGAAAATGTGATTTGACCCTCAGCAAGATAAAGCCTGTTGGTTAAAAAAGAATGATACCTTGCAAAGGGAAAATAGAGGATGAGTTTCATAAGCTCTTCTTAAAACCAAAGTTTTAAGCCATAAACCTGTGTAGGTGAAAGTTTTACCAATAGTTATGATTGCCAATTTTTCCTTACCCTAATACATTTCTGTCTGCTGGACAATTGTTGTATTGAAATCAAACCTGTTTGTGCGGTTCTCAAATAATAAAATAAAGAGGTAGTACAAATGCATAATTCCTCTGATCTAAGAGAGAAGCCAAGGAGTCAGGGAGTCAGGAGATGAATTCTGCACATGCTTTGACCACAGACTTGTTATCTCATCTTGTGCAATGGGGAGAATATTTCCATCTGTTTATTCCCACGTCTCAAAATTATTTTACCCTCTAAAGTAAAGCAGCTCCAAGCTCCAAGTCTCTGTTAATACAACCCTACTGTTTCTCATTCCAGTGTTATTTGCTCACAACTAGCCTGTGTGCCTCCACATTGTCCTCCACTGGAGGTGTGAGGAAAGCAGGTCTTTGTGCAAAGATAAACTAATATCACAGGTATGAAAATGTGAAATCTGCTATCTCAGAATAATTAGTGATTGTTCGTGTTCTTGCTTCAGACATTTCTCCATTTTATCTCTGTTTTTCCTTCATCCATTAAGAGTCCAGCGAGGGAATTTATCAGAAATGCCTTTCTATCCATAGCTCACAGTGTTCCTAGGAGGAAATGTGCACATTTTGTGCAGTTTTACAGCTTCTAATTTTTGCCAAGACCCAATTAAAAGGTCTAACTGACAGTAGCCTGAAAAGTAAGTTTCAAAACCATCTCAATAAATTATGAGCTTAAGTTCGCTGTATAAAGTGATTTGGGTATTGAAAAGACTGATTCGCATTGAAAGCTTATGGGATATCAATCACTTGCAAATCAATAAAATGTGAAACTTTTCCCAAAATATGAATGTTTGAAGTATTTGTGGGTAGAATCTTGGTTTAAAAAATTTAGCATTTTGTTATAATGACTTTTGGTTCGGGTCCGTCACTAATTTTATTCAGCTGTGAAGAAATTGATGACAATTTTCATGTCAGCAGAAATAGAGTATCAGTGCAGGCTCAGATTTGTGTCTCCCTAGTAATTAACATATTATACAGAAGAAAAATAGATTTTTTTTTGTCTTTTCCAAGAATTATGTAAGAGATGGAGAAAAAACATCACTAAAAAAGTCATAAATTTGTCAAAATTCACAGCACTTACAAGCTTGTCTTTTTATCCTTCAAGCTTAGTTGGTGTAATCTTTACAGCTTTACTAAATGTAAATGACATCCAGCGGTTAATTGTGTCTAAATCTATCGAAAAATCTTGAGTTTGATGTCAAAAACATCAGTGTTCTACTAACTTGGGCAGCGACTGAAGCTAGAAGGATGTTGTCCAACTCTCTGTCAACCTGTTTCAATGTTTCATAGTTAATAAGTTCATCACATTAATTTGGATCCATGGTCCTGCAGAGATCTGAAGGTACTGGCTATTCAAATCCTCCTTCTATCATTCCCTTTCTTAGCATTCAAGCTATTCTTGCCCAACTGCATGATGAAGAGGCCACCTTAGGCTAGGATAGGTGGAAGAAGATTGCATGAGCATTTGAATTCCTCCCACCAGGAGGAAATCCTTAAAATGTTTGTGATTTTGTGTCGGGATAATGACAGGATGAGAAAATGGCCTCAAGCTGTGCCAGAGGCTGTTCTGGCTGGATGTCAGGAAGAGTTTCTTCACAGAAAGGGTTCTCAAGCATAGGAACAGGCTGCCAAAAAAAAGTGGTGGAGTCTCCATCCCTGTAAGTGTTGAAGAGATGACTGGACGTGGTGCTTAGTGGATGGTTCAGTCGATAAGGTGGTGTTTGATCAAAGGTTGGTCTCTATGATCCTGGAGGTCTTTTCCAACCTAATGATTCTACAATTCTCCTTTATTCAACATCCTTTTAACCTGTAACCTTAAGACCTGGAGACTGTTGTGGGCTAGAATATGGTTGGTTTGTGAGTAGAACTGGTGATGGGGAATGCCTACAACAATCTTTTAAATCTTGCACATAACAACTCATCATATATTGGGTTCCGTCTGGTATGGGAACCACTTAGTTGTTAAATAAAACTGAGAAACCCAAACTCCATTTCAGAACTGGATTTTGAGAGCATACTGCTTTACATAAATCATAAATATTGCCCTTATTCTTACAGCAATCAATGAGAAAGACAGATGGTTTCTAGAAAAGCATTAGTTGATCTGTGGATCCAAAGTCCTGCCAAGAAAAATCCCAAAATCTACGTGATGACCCATAACACTGGATGGTGCACTTGAATTCCTAATTTCCTGAGAAATGAAACAAAAAATGTGCTGCCAGGCTGCTTCCAATTTTTCACCCATTCAAGGAAATTCTGTGGCTGATCAATTTTGCAATTAAGAAACATACTCTGGGAATGATGGTTCAACATAACAAAATATGAAAAATTGGACAGAAGTCTCAATTCTCCCCTTTGTACCTGGACTATTTATCCTTATAGGGATTATCAAGTATACGGTTTGTAGATTTTAAAGCATATTTTGGGAATGATGTCTGAGGGTTGTGGTTGTCATATAGTCAGTTGTTAATCCCTTGGACACACAGATCTTTCCATTCCTCGAAGGTAAGCTCTTGTCCCTTAGGTCAGTTTGACCTTTCTAATGGCTTAGCAACAGTAATAGAGGCAGTTTGTGGGGGAAAACCATGGAGAAAATGAATCTACATTACACAGATTAAATGTGCAATTTTAAAGAAAATGTAATACATTTCAGCATGGCATTTTATAATGGTAAAGATACAAGCTTCTGCTCCTGGAGCTCATTGAAAATACAACGGCAACAAATAATTATTATAATTATTATAACTCTCATTACTTAATTTGAATAGTCTTTAAAAAATCTAAATAAACCACTGAGAGAATGAGATTATTAGAGAAGAAGAAATACATAAGTTTACACTGGAATATCTGTTTTCTGCTTCTTACTATGAAACAAAGTAATTCACATGAAAATTCTAAAGCATGATGAATTTTGGTGATAATTTCTTTCTTTAAGTAACAGAGATACTTATGGACAGTATTCTACACTATCACTTTGAATCAATATCAATCACTGTTCCATCCAGGAACTGTTAGAAGCCTTTTGTCTATTTCCACCCTTCTCTTATGAAAAAAGAAAAGAGACTTTTTGCTCTATTTCACTCTCACTTACCCCGTTAATGCCTCGGACAGGCTTGCTCTGCCCTAAGGAGATAAGAATTCAGAGAGGACTGAGAGACAATCAGAGGTATGTGGATATATGCAGAGAAACCACAACCATTCCTTTCAGTCCCAACCCAAAATGACCCTTTGCAACAGGCATCTCTGGAGTGATGAATCAGCACCTTCCTGTGACAATTGTAGCCCTGAAGGAGTAGTTCCTTCTCATGTTTCCTTCTGAGCAGTACAGCTGAGGGTATGCAGAGGTCAGGCTGGAGCCTTGGCCCTTAGTTTTACGGTGTGAATCGTAAAGAGTGTGTTCCAATCAGAAATAGCTCAGCAAAAGATATAATTTAACTTGGTTAATTATATTGACTCTTATATAGACCATGAGTAAATAAATACCTGCATACAAGAAAACTTGTTTATGGAATAAAGCTTAGCTCAACTACAATTTGGTGCTTTTAAAACATCCAGAGTACATTTTGAATACTGTCATATAGCTGAATAATACTTCCACATTGATTTTTCCCCTTATTATTTAATCTACTCTACAGTGAACATGCGACAAGGGCTCATTGATTTATTGTGAATGTAGCAATAGGTTTATAACTGCATGAATCATGCAGATTGCTCAATTCACCACATGCCTTAATAAAAGTTTCACTTTAATAAAACAGAGCTAAGGCAAATATGTACAGAGCCTGGTCTGACATTCCTTATACATTACCCTGCCTCAGGAAATTATTACTATATATTTTATAGCAGCTACAGTAGGTTGGGAATCAGGATTAGAGCATAGTAACTACTGTGACATTTAGCAGAACTCCTGTGTATGCCATTAACCCTCACGGGGTGGACTGGCATGGAAAAATTTCAGAACACTGGTTTTCATCCTTTTTAAATGATTGACTAAAAAAATTTTCTGTAAACCTATGATTCCTCATTTGCTGAATTTAAGCTCCTAGAATTTCATTTGTACCTTTCACTTTTGTGCTTTTGAAGTAGTTTGTGGACCTCACAGAGTCTACTGGTTGTAAATGGACATCACTATTCTGGGACTGCTTCCATCACTTGGCTACACAGAGATTAATCAAACTCGTGAGTCTCTTGCAATTGCCAGACTTTGAAAACACAAAATAATCTCAATGGTTACACGTATTTCTATCTCATATCTCAAAACTAATTGCAACAGTTAGATCTTGGCAAGATCTAATGAGGAGGACAGAAGTCTTTTCCAGCTGAAGTTGTAGAAAGTATGATCCACTTATTCACACCCCTTTCATGGTAGAAAAATTAAGCAAACACAAGCTCTATGATACGCAGATATTTTGAGTCTTCCTTCATTTTATTCAGAATTGGTCTTCTGAAATTTCAGACAGAAACAGTGAAACTCTTGTGACAGAAGAGTTTTCAGAATGTGTAGCTACATTTGAATCAGCACTGAACTCAAACTTTGGATGGAGCTATGGCAGACACATTTCTCTTTATAGCAATGAAGAAATGTGTATTCATTTCCTCAGCCCAGCTTCTACCAATGGTGCCTCTACTCTTTCCTAATTAGTGGAGCTTAGATTTTAAGCACAAAGTTATTCATAATATAATTTTCTTAACATATGTAGTTGAAGTGGAACTTTAAAAGTTTTAGTTGTTGATCTCACTAGTGAACTTGGTAAAAAGAGACCTACATCAATGAGAAATGGAAAGAAAAACTTTAATGTCTATGAGCATGTTACAATGGCTGTGTTTGCATTAAGTTCATTGTACGTTATTGTCCTCTATAAAAATGCCATAGTTCTGATGTGAAGGGAATTAATTTTATTTTTATTTGGTTAGTTTGGGGTGGTTTTGTTTTGTTGTTGGGTTTTTTGCTTCTTTTTTTTTTAAGTAAGAAACATAAAAGCTGTGACTTCAGCAGTAAAATTTTATTCCCTTACTTTTTTGCAAGAAGATTTTTTGTCTGTGTTTCTGCATTTTGAACACTGTTGCATAAAGGTGATGTGTTTACAAACAAAATAAAATTAAATCCACAGGCTTTGACTCTTCTTAGGGAAATCCTCAATAGGAAAAAAGAAAATGGGAATAATCAGTGAATTTAATAAAAACCAGTTCTGACATTACTGTCTTCCAGTACAATAAAAAACTTTTTCTATTGCTAGGTTGTCAGTACTACGAAGTGGTTTTTAATGCATAAACCTCAAGTATGCAGATAAACCCAAGTACACGGGAGCCAAGGTTTGAAATTGGTGCTTGAAACATGTCTTTAAAACCATCTTTTTTCGTCAGGGGAGTTACGGACTTTAAGGCTCTCCTGGCTATACAAAAAGCAAGTGTGAGAATCTCACCATGATTCCTTTGTAGCTCAGTATCTGAATTACTCCAGCCATAAGCCCAGCTCAGATCACAATAATGTTGATTTTAGGCACACCACTTCAGACACTAAGTGCAAAATGACTGAAGGTCCAAATGTTTCTAGTTCATTGCAGCCTGCTTTTCTTATTAATTTCCATTATCACACTCTTTCTACCTGTCTTCCCTTGGCTATTAAATGAATTTTTTATAGGTATTCAGGAATTAATTCTTCTGCAACTGTACTTAAATCTAACCATGAGGTACATATATGAATGTATATGAACCTAAATGAAAAAATATATACTTATTGACAGAGAAACACTTTACATCATATTTCAATAATACTGATACTGTTTTGTAAACTTGTATGTAATCTGGGAACTGTATTACCAGAAAACAGAAAACTTCTGTACCAAGATAATGTTTATGAAGCAGAATTGAAGTGTATGATGTAAAATGCTTGGAGACTCTTGTTTAAATCTCATTAAGTTTGGTTTTCTCTAACAATAGAGATGGGCTATGGCAGGGTCACTCAAGTGGTTTGTTTAGTGCAGTTGTGTGGACACATTCCCTACAGTGTGTGTCAGTGTCAGGCTTGTGAAGCCAGGCAGTGTTGTTATCGCATCACTCTTGGAAGTTGCACGAAGATGGTTTTCCTTCTCATGACACTAGGGAAAAGACAAATCTTTTCTCAGTCTAACACTTTCTAAAACATTCAGGAATTAATTTTTGTCTTTAGATTCTGATGGCAAAACTCTCTGTAGGTAAATGACATATTCCCCTGGAATTCTCTTTCAAAACATTCTTTATATGTTAATACAAGGTAAACAATATATACAATTTAAAAACATTGATTTGAGCAGACATGGAAGAAAGGATTGGGTATTGTCTGTTGTCAGGGGGTTCCAGGGTGAGCAACAACGTTTCTTTTCTTGTGCCCTCTGTCATTAATATAATTGTTGTTACTGTTTGTTTTATCTAATTGCTGTTTCCAGAAAAATGTTCTTATCAAACCTTGAATTTTTGTGCCTTCAATTCTCCTCTCCAGCCACCACAGTTGGAGGGGAAAGAGAGTAGGGAAGGGGAAGGGTGCAAGTGTCAGTGTGGTTTGGAAAGTCTCAGAGGGAGCACTAAATTGGGGAGTTCCATTCCTAAACCATTATACTTATAATCCAAGAAAACCTACATTGTTTTTATTTTGAGTATGGCTCATCAGATATTTTTGAATGATCTGCAATCTATAAAAATAAGAGCAGTGGACCTTGAAAGACTACTAGTAGCCAACAGGTCACTAATAACCTTTATCTGTGTCTTGTAGAATATTTTAAAATGAATGACTGGAAGATGACAGCATATCTGGGAGGTAATTATGCAATTCCTTCCTTTGGTGGCTTGGTAGAGTTGGCTGTCCTGACTGCAGCCATAATTAATTTTAAGATGTGTTTCTCCTAAAACCAAACTTTCCAGACTTAGCAAGTTGTGCATCAGTCCCTCAACAGGCTTAGTTAAGTAGCTAATAAGGTATCTGTGAAGTTTTGTGCAGAGCATCCTCGTGCATACAAACATCAAATTACTCAACAATGGTGAAGAGGTTTTAAACCCTGAATATTTATTTACAGGCAGGTAGCTCAATGTTCCACCAGGGAGACTGGTGAGCTCAGTGGATGTTTCTAAGGCACTGCCAGCACCCATGCTGCAGCTTTGATGGCATAGTCTAGAAGCTGCCAAAAACATGGAAAACAGAGCATCAGGCACTTCTCAAAAGAAGTGATTTACACACAAATATACTGCTAAGAAGGTTGATTTATTCTGTTAAGCTGTAGGTAAAATAGGATCAAAGGCAGCTTCCACCCCTTCTGTGGGAACCATGCCACTGTGCACAAGGGATAATGAGAACCATGGAGTGAGACAGAAAATGCGTCTACATCACTGGGAACGCCAGGAGTAACCTGCCTTTCAGTTCCTCCTTCCAACTGACAATTATATTTAATTATGTGTTACTGCATACATTGTCAATGTCTCTTGGATGGCAAAAATGTCTAGGAAAAAGGAGAAAAATTAATTTTATCCCTCAGCCATGCCAGTACCTTAGCCACTGAACCTCTGAATTGTGTTCCATTTTGTCTTTTATGGGGTCATGGAAGTAGCATTTGTTTCTGCTCCATGATTGTCTTTGAGCAGGTGAGATGGTGTCTGCCATCCCTGGGCTCAGCCAGGACCTTGTGGAGATCAGGTTCATGCTGCAGCCCGAGGAGCAGCTCCAGATTGGAGTGATGTTGCACCTCAGAGATGGAGGTTATATAGTTGCAACCTATAATTGCAACTGTTTTTAGAAAAATATTGGCATTCCAGTCAATCACTATGCAGATGAGAGATGCTTTGAGCACAGTCTGAAGGTCTGTGGTCAAGGGAGCAGTGTAGGTACAGATAGACAGGAGAGATACACTAACGTAGACACATGGGCTGTATGCAGAAAGAGAGACTAAAACATCTATAGACCACTTGAGGGAACAATAAGTTTAGATACTTGCTGAAGTGGCAATTCAGTAAGTGGAGTTTGGACCAGAATGTTGGGCCTAATTTCTAAAAATTCTGCTTTGATTTTGAAGACATTTAAATCTTTAATTGTATGTACTGGATGTCACTTTTATCTACTGAACTTACTGGCTCAAAGTTACCCAAAGGGGCAAAAAGAAAGGTCAACAAGAATTGAAAATGCTTCTTCCAAAGTCCTGGAGCCTTTACCCTTTCTCTGACTGCAAATGAAAAAGCTGCAGTGTTACAAAAGAATCTCGAATTGAAAAATGCAGTAAAGAGGCTGTGGTTTACCCCTTTTTTTCTGCTGAATTTCTCTGCCTGTGCTCTACCAGTAACTCTCTTTCTGATAAAATATCTGTGTTACTGATGGACCAGGGTTGAATTTTTATGCTTTGCAACATTTGCTTCTCAGGCAGATAATATATGGCCATGGAAATACAGGCCATTTCTCACTGCACATTTCAAAGAGAGAGCATGGCACTATGCCATGTTATGGCTGTTAGCATCACTATATCATCCCTTCAGAGTGGTCTGCTCTGCTACCACTTTCCAAGGAATCTGTTTCAGGGCATGACACTGTGAAACTAGAGAAATTATGTTTGGCAATAATGTGGGTTGATGGCAAGATATGTCAAACAGCTGAAATTATAGCCTCCCTTTCAAAAGCTGTCCTCTGCCCCATCACCACTGCTGATGGTTAGATTTGTTGGTCCCACCTCCCAGTTTGCACAAAGGGGACTGAAGCAGAGGAGTGAGTCAGGAGCACGACGCACACTGTGTGAGGTGTGTAAAACATCCCTCAGCGGGAGCTTGGCAGTACAGATAGTCATGTAAGATGAAGTGAAATAAGTGTTCCTTTGTGAATAGAGGCCCTCTGCCCAGCCTTTGCATCACACTGCTTAACCTGGCCTACAGCCTACATAAAGATACATAGATTATAAAGAAAACACTCCTTTCAGAATGCAATGTGAAAACTTGTAAAACATTGCTTTTGTCCACACAACATGTATTCATTCTGGAATGTCAAATAAACACCAGGACTTTCTAAATATCCTTCCTCTCATCTGACATTTTGGGGTCCAAACATAAAACTGATACATTGCTAAGCACGGCTAAGAAATTAAAATCTGAGAAAAGTAAAGCATCTCAGAGACTGTAAATTCCTTCCTGCATGAAAGTCCAGGAATCAAAGTGTGACCTCCTCAGCATGGGTAGAGAATTGGGGGAACATGGAGCCTTGATCTCACTCTGAGCATCGTCCAAGAAGATTTAACTCAACAAGATGGATCAGCTGTTATCTGAGCTCTAAAGGGTAAAGTACAATTAGCCCCTTTGCTGCCAAGTGAGACAATTTTAGTATACTACAAGTAACACAAAAATCTGGTCAGGAAGGAAGACTATTTTCATAAAGTGCGTAAAGGTTTGGATTTTTATCATGTTTTCCTATGACTATTTTGTCCAATGATATTCTGAAAAGTTTCACTCATTCTTTATCTTCTCTTACATACTCTCTCTGTAACTCTTTGCTTTCCTTGCCTTCTAGGTCGTAAACAACATGAAAACATGAAAGAATGCTTTTCCCATTTTTATACTGACTTCCATTCAACAAAATTCCTTAAATAGGAAGTAAGCAGAGAAAAATAACTTAATGACACTGATTTTTAAGGAAAAGTGGAAATTCTCCAGACTTTTGCATCGCCTTCAAAAAATGTATCTTCAAAATCCAGAAAATGAAAATTATGTTTCCAACTATACCTTATTTTCTGCCAAGTACCCTCTTGAATTGACAATAATCATTTGTAGTAAGCATTAATACTATTTTTTTTTCTCTGGAGGATTGCTCTGACTTTTTCTTTTATACAATGCTTCTAGAACAACATTCTAAACTGTTATTTATTAAAAACAAAATCTCATCTGATTTTAATAGTAAACAATATGATATGATTCTCATAAAGTCTTTCATTGATCTTCATAATTCTTTTTATCTTTTTTGATCTTTTTTTTTACAATCAACCAAATGAAGGTTAAATAATACTACCAAAAGGACAAAACATAGCTACTGGGGGTAAGGCAATTTAAATGCTGAAACTAAACAATGTTACTATTCATGATAAAATATTTGCATTCTTTCAGATAACTGAAAGATAACTGGTTTGTGTTAACAATCTTAATAACTTCATTTGCAGATCTTGCTGAAGAAGTAAGTCAGTGTGAAGGAATGTCTCCCAAATGTCGTGTTTCTGTTTTTTTGCTTTTGCATTCCTCTAGATATTTGCTGTGTGCACAATCTATCTTTGGGAAGCTCAGTGTAAAGCCTGGGATATGTCATCAGGAAGGGAAAAAATGAACTGAGCAGCATTTGTCAAATATCTGCCATGATTACATTATCATATGTTTCTTATAGGATGTTCTGCTAAAGAAGGCCCACTTACAAGGCCTCTTCCTTTTCTTCCATCCCTCTACCCTCACCCCATCAAAAAAAATATTCTAGCTTCTGTTGATCCACAAAATGCTTAATGTCATTTTAATGCACAGCACAGAGCTGGCATCCTGAGGCTGTGAAAATTATGTTCTGGTATGTGATGTGGGGAAGGGAAAAAGTGAAAGATACTGCCTGGATTTGGCAAGGATATCAGGAAAGGGAATGGGAGTTGGAAAAGCTGTTAGGAAATGTAGATTGGTAAGAGTGTCAAACAAAGACTGAATGAGAAGGACTCAAGGGGGAAACTGAAAGTTTTGTGGAGAATATATGAGGTGACCGGCTGAATTTGAAAGCATCCCTATCAACCATTTCAAGTCTGCTCCTCCTATTTCAGCTTCTCGTTTGCTTGTCATTCATTACTCTGGTGGTTTGCCTCTCTAGTGACTTTTTCCTGAGCAAATGACATTCCATGGTTTAAGTCAACCAGGTGTCCAGGTGCTTCCTCTCTCCTACCTTTGAATAACATCCCCTGAAAGCCAGGGAGCAGATAAGATACCTCGTCATTTTCCTGAAGGCCAGGTTAAAGTTTTCTTTTGCATCCAGTCCTGTGGCACCCATCCACCCCTGGGGAGGCTAACACTGTTTAACTGTTTTCTCTTGCTGCTAGTGCCTCTTGCAGAGACTGGGGTTCTGAAACTGTTCAGTTTATTTATTTTCCCTGACTTTCGGAAAAACCTTCCATTTTCTTCTACCACATCCCTCTGCTGATTCCTCTGGTTATTTGTGGGATCTAATCTCTCTCTGCAATTTCCTCCTCCCTCTCACCCCCTAGTCTGAACTTGACAACAACATTTCTTCCCCTTGTCCCCTCACTGGGTAACTGTGACTTAAGTGCTATCTCTCTTTTCCCACCTGACTTGGCATCCTATTCTGATTCCATAAATAACCCTGATTATGAAACCTCTTGGACAGGTACTTGGCTGGCACAGGTGTCCAAACATTCTGTTCTTTCCTGAGTGGCATATCAGTTGCATAGATTTTGTAAAAGGGAAGAGGAAGCCAAAGCTGTCCCTATGCTTCTACTTACTCTTTTTTGGTCTGTAGGCAATGATTTTCAGATTGCAAATCCTCTGAGATGTATGCTGTGTTTCACAAGTCAGACTTTATTATTTGTGGTTTTGAAAGGGCTGAAGATGTCTGATAGCAAAGGTAACAATAAACTAGATCTCCAAAATTACATGAGAAATTTGATATAACTATTTACATATTACAAGAAAAAAAAGTTTCTTAAGAGGCCCTATAAAAATGGTGGGCACAACTGTAAAGATTTTACTTTGTAGCACAATACTTTATGAAAGACTATAATTAAAAACACAGCAGTTTTCAGACCAGAAAACAGAGAAAAATGTATAGAAGGAAAAAAACAAAAGAAAAATCCTAAGCATTTTAATTTCAAATCTGAATAACTCATTTCTGTTTGAGATTGAATTCAGCCATCAATTTTTCCTTTGTTTTGGCTTATAATCAATGGCTAGACCACAATCTCATTTCCAACAGAGAATGATATGAAACATGCTTTAAATACAGGTTTCTTTCCTTTTTTATTCTGAGAGCAGAAACGAATGGATTGACTAATGCTGTCTATAGAAGGTATTATTTTGCAGGATCTCAACCTGGGCTAAAAGATTCTGAAACTAGACTTAATTTGTTAAGAACACCTATTTAGTACTAGAAAACAGCAGTATTTTTACTCTTAGTCACATTTGATGTTGAGGACTGAAGGATGAGGTTCCAATTTTTTACATAGTTCCCATACAGACAGATTATTTTGTCCCCAAGGTTATTCCCTTTCTCTGCTTTCTTAGCTGACAACACCCCTGGGATGCTCAAGGAGGGGAAAGAGCCAGCAAATCATGCCTGAAAAGGTCAGTTGGATGTGCTCAGTCAGATAGAGAGATAAACTTTTGGCGTAAAAGTTTGCTTTGTGCTTCATCTTGTGTAATCACAAAGGCATGAGATGGGACCTACTTTGCTTCTTGCAGATAATTTATCCTGTGGTGGTTAAGCATCATGGGATGAATAGCCTCTTCCCTTGATTTTATATACACTATGGTTCAGAGGGAGCATCCAGGAATGTGGAATATCTTTGTGTCTTCACAGGGGAGTTGTTTCAGCTGCACCTCCTCTTCAGACAGAGCAGCATGAATGCTTCACACTCCTGGGGGAAAATGATTACTACTTGGAGGAAAAATCTCAGTTTGAGAAGCAGATTTATCTCTGAGATAATTTTCGAAATGCAGGATTTTGGTGCAATATGTGTGTATGTGAAATCATAAGTGCTGGGTTGAATCTGGTAGTAGTATTGATTACTTGTAGTGGTAAAACTGTCAAAAGAGAAAAAAATGGTATGCCAGCTTTCTCTTGGGAAATTCCCTTTTTAGCTCCAACTCCAAGAGTCTTATGCTGTTATCAAAATATTCTATCTTAGGATGTTCTGGTAAAGGTTAACACAGATCATATTTACTTACTTCTTCATTAGAGGAATCCATAATGTTTTAGAGAAACAACATCACTTTTGTACTGAAAATGGAGACAGGTCCATGCACAAAAATGTGATTCTAATTGTGGGTCTGAAACAATATAAAGGTGAACAAAGATCTCAGGTGACCCATGTAAGGCTGCAGCCTTACATCAGCTCTGTCTGCTCTTCTCCTCTGATATCATGACTGGTTTGGTTTTCCTCTCCTTGAGTCCACTTCCCCTTTAGTCCACACCCCACCTCTCAGTGAGGTGTGGGAGATCACTGTGCAATGTGCTCAGCAGAGAAGGCTCTCTGGTGCCAGCCTTTGAGCTGCAAATTCTTTGAGGGGCATGAGCAAGTCCTTCACCTGGCAATCAGCAGGGTGAGCAGTTCTGTTGGGAATCCTACTACAAGCCAAGTAATAAAACAGCTCTACAGTGGGTGTGGGCTAACAGGGAGCCTTCTCAAAAATCCACATCACTCAAGAAAGGACACAACACTGCTCTGCTCATGAAGGACTTGCATGGCTGCAGGGATATGTGCTGCAGATCCATTCTACATNTGCATCACTCAAGAAAGGACACAGCACTGCTCCTCTCATGAAGGACTTGCATGTGCTGCAGATCCATTCTACATGCCAGTATCTGGGATGAATGTGCTCTGGGAAGTGATAGTGATTTAAATGTTTAGACATATCACAGGAAGGAAACTATCGATGATGTCATTAATCCTACAGGTTATTTCCAGAGCAAGCCTCCAAGATCATTCTGTTTACATCCTTGTGATTTTTCTATCTGCCCAAGAGTGAATGGCATAGGAAAGCAGAACTTGTGTTGACATTTTGAAATTTTTTATGCAGCAACAAATACTGGTAAAACATTACCTATAATTTCAGCCATATCTTGATCAATGTGCTCACCCACACTGAGCTGCCATATAAAACTAAATCCTAAAACAGACATTGAGAATAGCCAGATGGCAGATGTTATGTCTAGAGACTACAAAACTCTGCTGTTAGTCATTTATATCTTGCATTGTTGGGGAAATGACCCAATACCGATCAAAATCAACAAAAAACTTGACCTAAATGAGCTACATACCCAAAGAAACTTGTTGAATCAAAACGAAGTTGTGAACAATTAACTACTATGACAAATCAAGCTCTTTTGCTGAAATATATCAGAGAGTAATATGTAACAAGATTGCTTCTCCTTTTTTTCCTCTGAGCAGAACAGTAAAATCTGGGACTTCATCAGCTTCAGGCTCTAAGTGGGGAAAGGATTTCATTCAGCTGTCCACCAAATGTCTAATACTTTCTGGGATAAGTAAGGTATCTGAGACATCTTCTTGCAAACAGTGAATATGGCACATGGCTACTGCAGATCTCTTCTGGAATTGCTGGAGATTAAACGAGATGATTTAAGTGGAAGGTATAGCCCGGAGGTGCTAAGTTGCCCGCAAATGAGCAAATGAATTAAGACCTATTTAGCACAACCTGGCAGCACTAAGAATGGCTCACCTTGTAAAACAGATCCTCTAGCTGATCTGTAACTTTCTGTCAATTAAAGTCACAGCTTTTGCTTTGTAATAAACCTGTGGATATTATGGTGGACCTTTTTTAGACTGCCCAACTGTTCAACTCGTTATGCGCAATTAAAGTTTCCTTTCAGACAGAGTCCTTTAAATCTCACAAATTCTGAAATTCCGAAAGAACGTAACACTCATCCTGTGTCAGACTGAGACAGAAGATGGACAATTGCATGATAATCTCTTTAAAAGTCTGTATAACAACTGGAAAAGAAAGGATTAGAACACTCCTATTAGTGTTCAGTTTCAAAGACATACCAAGGCTAAAATAAAAAAATTGAGTGTATGGACTGCAGTGTCTTGTGTTCCCATCCCAAAGCTCACTCCAGCCTTTCAGGAACCATTGTTCAATTCTACTCCCAGAGAGCAGTAGAAAAGGCAAGCTGTTAGGGTGAAAAATTCTACTAGCTTTTTTTGTTCTGTATAGAAGACTGAATATTAGTTCACAATCTTAAATATCTGTCACCACATCATCTGTCTTGCTTGAGTATCAAGATACAGTTAGTGGGTAATAAAGGCCCTGTAACTGAAAGAGAGGGAATACCCCACATCCGCAAACATCATAGAATGTTCTGCTTCATGCTACATTTTATTATGTTAAGTTACTCTATAGAGTTTTCATCAGGGTTTGTTTAGTTAACCTCTGCCTCATGATATATTTGTCAACTCAATTAAAAAAAACCATTAAAAATAGTATAAATCAGATTTTTATTTTCCCCTTTTTCTAATATTTGATTATCTGCTCCTTTTTCACCTTTCCCCAAGGTTCCTTTATTTAGCTCTCACACATAAATTTGCTTATGAAGAAGGCTGACTCCAAATGCATTTCACAGATCCTATGAGACATTCCAAGTCCAACAATTTAAACCATTTTTTCTCCAAAGAGGCAACACAAAGTTAATTTTCGTGGTTGTCCTCTGCTTGGACGTGTAGTGTGAGCTTTTCAGTGCCACCAAATCAAACACATGAACAGTAAGCCACCGGTAGCAATACAATGACATTTCCACAATTTCATTAGTAAAATAATAAAATAACCCACCAAGACTTTTGGGAAAAGTCAGATGAACTTTAACACTGTAATTGTGGTAGGCTGAGGTTCAAACCAGGGTGAAACACTTAGGACCCGTAGTAAATGTAAAGTGGTGACCTCATGTGAAATAAAGCAAAACCATAGTTGGTTACCACACATATTCTTTACACAAACATTTCAACAGGTTTTAAAAAGGAACTCATGGCAGTAGCTGTGCTAGTCCTAAAGAAGAATTAAATCTGAGGTTTTGACTGCTCTCTTTGCAAGTTTAGAAACAGTATGGATATTCTACACATGGTACTAATTCCCTTATTAAATTAGTCATTGTACTTCCCACGTGCCAGCTAAGTCCGTCCTTCTGCCAGCTCTAGTCCACAGATAAAGTCCGGACATGAGTCCCATCCCAGCACAACAAAAGTCTTGGTGGTGAAGCCATCTTTTGGTCAGATTCCCAGGGAGTTTAAGGTTGTAGGAAGCAGTGCTCATCATGTTTCATTGCTTGCTCTGCCAGAACACAGGGTGTTATCTGATACTGAGCTGTAATTTACCCCATAGCTACAGATGGTGAGTAAAAGCACTGATAAAGGGCCTAAACCTCAAGCCTACTTTCACATTGCCAGGAGGAGTGTCCTCCAGCTGCTTTGAAGCTTTCATTGAAATAGAAGACATTTGAGTTTTTGGAGGAATGAAGGTTATTATTTTTCTGTGTAAATAAACCCCAAAACTACAGAAAATCAGAGGGAGACAGCCTGTGAACATTAAAGACCTTCCAGTTATAAATTTTAGAATGTCCAAAGCAGGGCAACAAAGATGCCCTGGATGGTCTGGAGCACAAGTTTGGTGAGGATAGGCTGAGGGAACTAGGGTTGTTTACTCTGGAGAAAAGGAGACTCTGCAAGGAGGACCTTATTGCTCTCTACATCTCCCTGAAAGCAGATTGTGGTGAGGTTGTGGTTGTCCTCTTCTACCAAGGAACAAGTGATGGAGGAAGGAGGTTTAGATTGAATATTAGGAAAAGTTTCTTCATAGAAAGAGTTGTCAACCATTGGAACCTCATGCCAAGGAAAGTGGTGGAGTCACCATCCCTGGAAATGTTCTGAAAACATGTGGATGTGGCACTTGAAGTCATGGTTTACTGGTGACCATGACGGTAGTGCTGATGTTTGGACAATGATCTTAGAGATCTTTTCAGACATTCTAGGAGCCTGAGGAAGAATAACTTGCAAAGCAGTTTTACTCTTGTGCAGTTTTTTGCCTGAGATGGTGCCCAGGAGCAGATGCTCAAAGAAGCTGCAGCTGTACATTCCCAATACCTCAAAATCAGGGCATCTCATGATGTCCTGAAACGGTTTGCTCTTGGTCCATTATTTATAAGAGCTGTCTATGGACACTCAGATATTTGTCTAAAACTTTTTTTAGCTAATCTATGCTTTTGATATCCAATTTACCATGAAGATGAATGCTGCAATTTTGCTCTGCAGAAAGAAAAACAAGTGTATTGATGTTTGCTAATCTTCTATGTGATAGTTTCATGGAGTGCTCCCATTTGCTTGTTTCATGGGTTTAGTTATTCCCTATACATCTCTAAATCTTTCTGATTTTCAGTTGCCATTCTCCCTTCTAGTTTTCTTTTCCAGTTTTCCTGTTAACCTGAAACACCCATCAGCCAGGGGAAAATACATTAATATGACTTTTTAAAGTATAATGAGAAGTTTTATTTCAATTTCTCTGGTTTTCCATAATATTCAAGGTAGCTCTAGAATAAAAGCCAAAAAATGTCAGATTTACCTTCCCTGCAGTGTCAATGTAACAATTTTAGCTCTTCTTTTAATTTTAAAGATCTTCTCAACCTGACCTAGCTGAACATGTGTTTGAATAAATATTGATGCAATTCAGTGAAGTTACAGCTACTCTGTGTTAATAACACTTAATAATAAACATAACCAATTTCTTTTTTTTTCTGTCAATTAAAACTGCATTAATCTGGGGAGCAACCACATGTTGATTTTCTGAACTAATTTACCATTAAAAACCTATGATAATTAAATAAGCGTGAAATAAGGCTATTTTTTAAATTATCCTTCTTTTCTCTGACACCAGTATCCTAATATACTGATTTTTAACACCAAAAATACAGAAAAAAAAAGAGGTTTGAGCACTCACTTTTGGAATAATTTCTATTAATTAAGATGATGAAAACTTGTAATTAATTAATTAAGAAGGATTTCAAGTCTAGGGCTTAAGCTCAGTTAGCAAAATGACAGCAAGATAGACCAAATGATCAGACTGAGAAGATTTATAACAAATCTTAGCCTAGTGCATGCATAATTGCTAATGAGTAAAACTATACTCCAATGAAATAACAAAATCTGCTGATTCCAATGGCAGAATGCATCTCATCTACTCATACTGGCAACCTTCTAAGGCTGTACAGTGACCAATTATTTTCCCTTCAGAAGTATCACACATGTTTCTTAGCAAATAAAATTCTGTGCTCAGGCAAGGCCAGGATAACAGTAAATATCACACTTCCAGAATAATTCTGGTAACACAGAATTGCTGTTATCATTGGGCAGAAAAAATGCCAAAGGAATATGATAACACTAACGCAGAACATTGTGGGAAGGCACGTGAATGATATCCTAACATGTGGCCTCAATTCTCTCTTGATTCAAATCTCTATTCAAAGGCCATAAAAAAGAAAGAAAATAATAAAAACAGAAGAAGAAGAAGGAAAAAACCCCCACATCCAAAACCCAAACTAAGAAGCAAAAAATTACATCTAATTCATGTAAGACCTTCCACTGCAGTTTTTTCAGATCTATGGGTAGGCCCCAGCTTAGGAATGTAGTTTTGGTGCCTAACTCTTGAGGGTCTCAGTGAGGAAAAGAAAGTGAGCAGAGATAGCTGGTTGCATGAGGTATTTGCTGAGCAGTTCTGAGTACCTTTCTCTAACCATATCTTAGGGAAAAGATTTCTTGGGACTAGACTGCCTTTTATTTGTCTTTACACAGAAGCGAACAGATTTAAAAACAATAGCAATAAACAAAAGAATGCACCCAGATGAATCAATTAACAGTCAATTTTCAGTTAGTGAGTCTAAACAGCAGAAAGATGTGTGCTGTCTCCGAGATGGTAGACTTCTTGGGGTACATTATAAATGCATAACACTTCTGCCCAGAGTCAAAAGTAGTGTGCAGATTCCCAGAAAAATCTCAGCATGTGAAAAGATTCTATTTCCTTTAAAATCTAAGTGAAAGCACTCACAGCAGACACACTGCAAAATCAATGTTGAGTTGAACTACAGCAATAAATGTGACAGGCCAGTCCTTTTTGAAGTTTCTGAAGAATAAGTTTTTGTTGCTTGTGAAGCTCTGAAGTGCTGTAGCCAGTGAAAAGACAATTATGGTGATGATCAACTGAAATCTTTATATATCAATTAATAAAGCTCATAATGTTTTAGACTCTTAATATGAAAAAGATACAGATTAGAGGAATTTAAACTCTTTTCTTTTTATGCTTGCTTATGTGCATTGGAGAAATAGGTTTTCAATGTACGACAAGATGTGTGACAAAGACGGATTGATCACATTTGATGAAGTCCCAATCCCGCACATTCCAATGTATTCCAAAAGTGGCTGGTGCACAAAATGTGCAAGTGCCTGGAGAACCACAGCTTCAAGTTCACTCTGTGAAGAACAGAGACTGATTCTCAGGATGCTTATGATTATTGAAGGACTCCATAGAGAGTCACTGGTAAGTAAAGGGTTTTATTTTTAAAGATATAACTTAAGAGAATAAAACAGAAAAGTTAATTTGTATGATACATGCATTTTTCTAGAGAAATGTCACTCAACATTTTCCAATGAGCAAGATGTGGTATTTGGGCATTGCTGATATTTGTGAAAAAGGACAAAATATTTGGAATCAGAAGCTAGGAAACACAGACTTTTGTGTAGTGATTTTAGACAGTGTGAATTTTGTTAAGAAAGCCAGCATAAGACAACATTAATAATCACTCACATCCTCAAAAACACAGGGACTGATATTTGTGAGTTAAAGGGAGAAGCACATGGCTTCTTTTCCATATTCTTGGAGATCACACACTTAGTGCAAGTGCCATAAATCAGCTGAAAAAATATATTGGCAAAAAAAGAGAAAATATCACAATCCAAGGCATTTTATTTGATGAGGAGGAATACACAGGATTTATGGACAGGCATAACATTTTTCATGTTACAACTGGCCTGTTATACTCCCTGCTGAATGGAGAGTCCGAGGGAAACGTGCAGTCTGCAAAGCACAATCTGAAACAAGCCAACCTAAATTGTTCTGCTGTAGAGAACTCCCATCTATAACCTAGCCCAGCACCACTGATCTGAGAATCACTTTGGAAATGTCAAAGGATGACATCAGAGTTTTTAGGTACTTCCGTCTACTTCTGTTGTATGAAAATAGTTCATTTACTGCCATTAGCGTTAACAAGCTGCAGTGGAGGGCTCAGAAAAGAGGAAATATTAATTACACACATCTCTTGTAGCAGGAGATGATATAGAAGGATTCCTTTTTCCAATCACACTGTTGCCTGGAGTCAAGGGTCCCTCTGGACTTGTACTGTTCAATCCATTATTTATGCTCATCTTTTACGGTCTTTAATCATAGTTTTGTGGTTATAACTAATAAGATAATTAACTTCTTAAACACAAGATAATTAAGAGACTAAACTAGCAGACAGGTGGGATCCATCTGACCTAATCTGAGATCTAAGACATCTAGGCTCAGTCTTGACTATAATTCCCCTGTAGTCAATGGAAACAAAAGCAATTCAGGAGGAGAAAGAAAAATCTTAGAAGTTATCTTAGAAGATTTTTTTAAGATAGGATTGATCTTCTCTTGGCAACATTGACTCAACAGCAAATATATAGTAAGCTGGGATAACTAGCTTAGACAAGGTGCCTACCTTTCAGACAGCTAAAGGTCATTGTCTGTTATCACCCCATGTGAGTGAGTGGTTTTGCAAATTTCAATGAATATGTATATGCTGATGACAAGTGATTTTTTTTACTGCTGTGGCTCAATCAAAAACCAAAAATGATCAGACAAGTAAAAAAAGCTTAGGTACTCACATGTAAATGAAATATTATCAGTTGTAATTGTGGCATTAATATTTGTTTGTTACTTCTTGTCTACTTAAACCATGAAAAATGACACACAAAAAATCCTAAGCTTTGTTATTATGTTATCTGTCTGTACAGAGAATTTATAGAAATGTTGTTGAACTGTGAATTAAAGTTATTTCTTTAGACATATAGTAGGTACAGACTAGCATAAATTGTGCTGATGAGAAGGAAATAAAAATACATGGTGGTTTATAGGGTACAAAATGCTCACAGTGACAGGGTCTGTTATGGAGATAATTTTGGACAGCTCTGGTTCTGGTTCGAGAAGTTTGCCTTCACATTTCCAACCCATTTATGCCTCATTCAAACCAATTGGGATGGTTTTGCTTCTATTCTGCTATGCATAAGAAGAGCAAAATGGAATATTTTTTCTATTGGTTTTGATACACATTTTCACAAGATTTTCTTGTTCTGCCCACTGCAAAAATACATCTCTTTCCTTACTAGAGTATATTTTATTAATTGATGCTGAAGGAACTAGTGTGGTCTGAGATGGAGACCACTCTAAAATGGATTGATTTAAAGAAAGCTCAGAAAGAAGTGGAACCAAACTGTTAGTAGTTTGAATTTCTCTCCAGTGCTACCATAAGTGGATTTTACAAGACATATTCTGGGTATTTCCTCCTAGTAGGGTGATCACTAAAAGAAGGTGCCTGGCTCTCACACAAATAAAATTAGATACATAAATTCCTTTTTTTAGGCATTGAAGGCAGGTTCCACTGAGATTTTTAAATACCTAGGAAAAATATCCTATCCTTAGAATTTAAGATTATATAGCATCTAAATTAGTAAATCTGAATATGTGCTTTGATATAAGAACACATTCTGAACCAGTCAAAGCCACACAGAAAATTTGTATCAGAGGTAAGAAATGAAATTGAACTTCCTGACTCTGCATTTTGTTTCTTAACCAAAGCTGTTTTTCCTGGTCAGTAAACTATGTTAACACCACTATTTCAATACTAATAATTTAAGGCTGCATCAGCAAGTCAGTCTTTTCTAATAAATATACAATATTAGCCTGATACTGCCTCACCTTTTAGACAGAAAACAGTGTTTTTAAACCTTAGGAGTCTGTCAGGAGCCAATAAGGTGCCTCAAATGTCTGTAAAATGATCCTGGGATACTTTGGAAGCCTTGTAGTTTTGTTAAATTTGTTCTGTACGTAGTGGTCACTCTTCATTTTTTCTGAAATATAATGCACTTTTTCCCAGCCTGGCATACACAGAAATAATTATTTTTTTACATTGCAACACACAGTATTAAATCAGAGAAAATGTTTTTCCTACTCTGAGTCTTGTAGAAAGTGTTAGTGCTGATTTTTGCTGAAATATTATACTGTTGTATCCTAAGATGTATGGAGCTTTGAACCAGCTTTGCTGCATCCTGCACCTGGCAGTTGATTTGACATTGTAATCTGCCACCAGGCCAAGAAATCTGCTCATTAGAGCAAGCTGTACAACTGCCACAAGCTGACCAGGCAGAATTAGATTAATTAATTAGGAATTTCTGTTTAAATGCCAAGGTGAAATTAGAGAGTTTATGGATAAAGTTAGAAGAATTGTATATCTCTAATAATCTTGGATTAATTACTAGAGGGGAAAGGGATGTAGGGTTGAGGTTTTTTTTCCTCTTTCTCATTATTTTGCAGGAAACTTAGTGCAGATTCAGAAGAAAATATGAGCCTCCATTGCAATAAAATTAATACACAGACTCTGAGGCATGACCATTATCACAACACAGCAAAATGTAACTTCAGAATGTAATCACCCAGTAGCCTTTGCCTCAGGCCAATATCTTCTATTTAAGAAAGAGATTAATTTATATTTTTAAAAATTGATTCAAGCTTGATTACAGTTTTTAAAGAGCCTGTCATATCCTTAGGTAAGTTGTCCCAACATTTAACTATCCTTATCTAATGACTAATTATCCTCATTTTTTAAAAACAACCTTCACATTGTATTCAAGTCAATTGATCTCCTCATGCTCTTTTTTTCCCCTGTTGTTAAACTGAGCAGTCTTTTCTTACTAAATGCTGAGCCAAGTCATTCCTCATCAGACATGGGTTCTGCAGTCTGCAAGAACTTACTTTTAGAGACTTGGATGTGGCATAAGTGGTGTCACTGTTTGCATCCCTATCCCTATCATCAAATCCTGAAGTATAAAGGGTACTTAGCCCATTTTCAGCCTTACAAGAGAAATCCACCGTTTTTTAGTACTGTGAAGAGCAAGAATAACAATGTACTTAGCACTTTTGAGCAACAAAAATTTTGGGGTTGTAATTTTTAACCTATTCCTTTTTTTGTCTTTTTCAAAATATTGATGTCATCCACCAACTTGGTCTGTATGACAAAGTCCTTGTGGCCATCAAATTTCCCAAACTTTTCACAGGTGGAAAACTCTTCCTACTGGCATGTTTCTCCAGAACAGGACTTAAAAGAAGATGAAACAACAGGCTTCCTATGGAAGAAAGAGAACAAAAGGGAGCAAAAATGGCTAAGGAAGCATCCTACATATTCCTCAAATGAAGGTGAGCAAATGCTAGGTCTCCTAGGAAAATGGATCAAATAATTGATCATATCTTGATGAAAAAATGGTATTAAGCAGTAGCAAAGCTTAAACTCTTTAGGAATGACTCCAGGATTTTCAAAGAAAGTCACAGGCAAGGAAAACAGAGAGTAAAGAAGGGGACCTGGCTGATGTCTCTAAAATATAAAATCTCTTTCACTTGCAGAATGTGTATACACAATACAAATTACTTCTCAAGCATGCTGGAGATTAGGAGGCTTCAAACCATTCCAGATTAGCTGTGATGCTTTAGAATCTCCACTGGGCTTTTGATCCAGTAGGTCACAACTGAGAAGTGGTTAAATCCTGTAATTTTAAAATTTTTCTTCTTAGAATATTAAAATGGAAAGTATAAATAAAGTTGGTTAATTAAAACTAGTGAAAGTCTTGTAAAAATAATTGACAATAAAAAAGAGGAAAGGAATTACTTTAGGAATGTTAACATACATTGAGTAGTGTGAAAAGGTAAATATAGGCAGAATATCATGGGGGAAAATTCCTGGCAGAGTGGTCCACAGGAATGTGGAGAAGTGTCAGAAACCTGATTGCTCATGATATTTAAATCCAGGCTGGAGAGACCACTAGCAAATCTGCTGTTAGGAATGATTTTATATTAACTGTAGCATTGATTGGATGACTTAATAGATCTTTTCCGTATCTGATTTCTACTAGTCTAGGATTCCCAGCTGTTTTTGCTTCCAAAGCCTCTCCCACTCTTTGAATTTCTTTCTTTAATGTTAACTAATAATAACACTTTAACTGTCTGTCCATTAACAGAACTTTAGGTTTTCTTATGAAAATATTAAATTGGCAGGTGATTAAAGCTTTCCACTTCTCGTACCTCTTTAAAAGGGTAAAGAATAAACGTCTGCAAGTGTAGCTGAGACACTATTGAAAGTTCTGCCTTAGCTAATCCTGCTCAAGTTTTACCCAAGTCCTCCCACTTTGAAATAATGAAAGCAAAGATTTCAGAAGTCTAAGACTGAAAAATAGATAAAAGTACATTTTTCTGTACTCTCTGATCACTTTAAATAAGTTCTGATCAACATTTATTGCTACACAGCAGCTTCTTGGCCTTCTGTGCAAGAGATTCCATGCTTCATAATTGACTCTTCTTCGAGATGCTTGGCAGTGTTTCTTGCTGTGTTTGGTTCAGCTGCTTTTATTTTCACAGATTGCTGCCATTGCCCACTCAAAATGCAGCTCAGGGAACACAGTTATGACACAGTTCCTCTGCTGAGTCTTTACACATCAGCTGCTTTGTGTTTGTGTCTTCTCAGTGAGGAGTCCCAAACCCTTAGGGACCACTAACCTCCGTGAAACAAGGGAGACCAGGTACAGTCTGGTGAGCTTTGTGTTCTCAAATGAGCACTGAAGCAGAATGCTACCCATCACATCTGCATTTAACTTCTAAATGCCCACCAAATTTCAGGGACATGCTGGATGACTTTGAGTTACAGCAGCTGGAGGTATTGAGAGAGCAAAATTAAAATTATGGCAGTGTGTCAGCCAGCCCTCTTCTTACAGTCTGTTTTAGGCAGCAGTATCTCAGTTTGCTGGACCACTACAGGCTGGTGAACTTTTGGTCAGCAAGATTTTTTAATATTATCTACATATGGAGGAAAGAACACTCTTGCTGGAGATCAAGTTCTCTGGTTTATGTTTTGGCAAAAAAATTGTCTTCCAAATATTAGTATCTTCAAAACATTTTGATTAAGTTCAGTAATTCATTCAGGGAACATCAGAAATTTGAATATTTTCTTATTTTACTGAAAATAAATATATATTTTACTTGCATATCAACAAGCTGAATCCCCCTGTTACCTGTCTCCATCAGCTTCCATGGAGGGTGAAAGACTTCCATCTAGGACACAATCTTTCCAGAGTTGCTAGTTTCAGCATCATCTTTAGCTCTCTGTTATGGGAAAGAGCTGATAATTCATTGGCTTTCAGAATTTTAGTAGGGTAAATCACTGTGGAAAAGCTGTGTAGCTTTAGCTATCTTGAGCATCATAGACGCCAAGATTCCTTCTGCAATGACTGTTGAAAATCACTTTGTTCAAGGGACATTTTGCTTCACACAACTTGGAAGTTTTAATAGAAGAGAAAAAAAGGAGGAAAAAAAATCCCTCGTATCAAACAGAAATAAGAGTCAACACACAGATTTCTAATGAAATGTCAGGAAGTTTTGAAGGACCCAAATGAAATAGGAGAAATCACCTTCTCAAATCATATCTTTTCTTCCCCATTGACTTCTGAGGCAGCCTGGATTCTTAGTTCACATGAAACATTTAATTTTTATGTTAGAGATCAGTATTTTCATATTAGTACCTAATTTTAAAATAAATTGCACTTAAGAACTCAAACAAATAAGCAAAAAGACTAGAACAACAACAAAAAAATAAAAAGCAGAAAACAATCAGAGAGGAGATATAATAAGGTAGTGTCACTCTCCATTCCGATCTTTGTGCACAGTATTCTTTATGATGTGGCACCAGAGTTAAATACAGCCTTACAATAGCTGACGATACAGACTTAAAATAATGTAAATGTGCATGGAAAGCTGGAAGTTTGTACACAGTTAAATTGTGATCAAGATTCAGATTTTTCTTGAAATTTTTTCTGTATAGAAACTTTTGAACTGTGAATCTATGGGTACAGATGAATTAATAAATTACTGTTTAGGATGGACTCGAAGATCAAGATTTAATGCATGATATTCAATGGACATTTCAACTGAAGAAATTAACAGAAACAACACTATGACAATATTGTGCAGCAAGGCAAATTATTTAGAAACATTCATAGGAAAATTGGACAACTTTAAACCAGAACATTTAAAAATCTTTTTATTGTATATCAACTAAAACGTACAAAATTGCATTTTTGTGGGTGGTTGGAATACTATTTTTATGGTATTTTAAACCTTTGGTTTAATTTATGAAATAACCTTGGACTGAGTCAGTAAAAAATCTGCTATGTTCAATGGACTTCAGAATTCCACTCTTTCTTACTGTGGTTTAGTTGTTGAATATTAAACCATTATATAAACCTTTTGTCTGCAGGGAATTAGAAGTAAACTCTGACTGTAGGCAGTTTTTCTCAAAACCACCTGCTACATGGATTAGCAATCCAGGAAAGCAGATCAGAAGCCAGGGCTGATGCCATGCTATTTGCTGCTCCCAGCTGCAGGGTGTGAAATCTGCATGTTGCAATGAAGGTACAGCCTCTGGGATTTAGTAGTTCTAATTCACTTATTTGTGTCAGATTTTAAAAAGACAAAAGCAGTTTTAAAGCAAGAGATTAGAGGTTGCACATTGTAGAAACATGAGAGGAAAGCCAATAGGCTAAGCATAAATTCTTCATTTCTTCAGAGAGGATGATATGTGCACTGATCACAAAGTACATGGGAGAGAAAATTGTTATTACGCTGCTGTCAAGTGCTCTCCTAACAGCTTGGGAGCACATGGAAGTGCTGATGCTTGCAAAAGGAGTAACATTTATAGATTTATAATACCATCAGCCCAGAGTACACATTTGCATGGTCTATTTCTCCTTTCCTTGCAGTTAAAATGTAGTATGAAAAGTCAGTGAGACACTTCCCATTCAAATCAGACAACAGGCAAATAATTACTAGACAGGAGGAAAATCTGAAATGCACATAGGTAGAACTAAGCAGGAACAAAAGGATGCATTCTTCATATATCTCAATAATAAGTCACAGTATATTTCAAGATGTCAGATCCTTTATTTTTTGCCTTTAAAATCAAGAATAAAAAAAAAATGAATGCCATGGTCTTCAGAAAAGCAAGTCACCCAAGTTTATGGGCCGAGTTGTTAGATCTAAACTAGCAAAAGGAAAAGCAGTGGGGACTCTTTCTTACCCAAAAGCCAAATGTGGTGGGCTGGTAGCTTCTGTATTTCTAAACTTTCTTACACTTCCCTAGCCTTTGGCTCAATTTGCACACAAATTGGGTGGGATCTATCACTTGGACATCGGAATTTCCATCTGACATCATTTACACTTGGTAAGGAGAAATAGTTTGGCTTGCTTTTCTGTGTTAGCCTCTCTGTGTTAGAATAAGATTAGTCACACCCAGGAGATATCTATTTCTCACCAAAAAGAGTCTCCAGTGATAAAGTCAGATACAGAAGTTTGTGTTTTAAACACATCTGTTTGAGCAGATCAGTTTTCCCTTTCCTGCTTTCTTTTTTAGTTTGCACCCTTTTGCCTCCAACACCCTCCAACATTGTTGCATGCATGGGATTGAGACCAGTGTATAAAAAGTTGACAGATATGGGTAACAGCTAAAAAGTTTTGTTTAGTTACCCAGCCTTGTCAAAGCTCTCTGTGCCTGTCAGACCTGCAACGTAGCCAATGTGAACTATGATTTTATGGGGGGTATACACACTCTCTGCCCTTTTATAGTAGTTCATCCAGACTTTATCTATAACTCTGTTAGATAGATTTGGAAGTGGAAAAACAAACGTCTGCCATCTGCTCCATGTTATTTATGATGATTTCTCCAATTAGGTCCAATTAACTTGCTGTCAATGATTAAATGTAATGGGTAATAATAACTTGACTTCATCCTTACCACCAGCATTATTAGCTCATTGATTGCAATAATTTCAAAAATTACCCATCAGAATAAAATATGTTTAGCACCTGGTTTGTCTGTTTAGGAACATCTGCTATAAATGTGTGATATATGTGGAATTTAATGTCTCATGATGTGAAAGGGAAACATATAATCCATACTTTGAGAGTCAGCACTGGTACAAATTTATGGTGAGACAATGAGAGGATCAAATAAAAATCAGTTCAGAATTTATTGCTGGACTCACTGTCAAAACAGGAATGGAGCTATCGTATATTTACTGAATTTTTTGTCTAGCAAGGGGATAGTTCTGTTCATATGATCTGAATTTACGTGCCTGTGTTGTGCTATAACCTATGGTCATGGGTGAACTGGGTGGGGGTGGAGAAGGTAGGCTGAGTATCCATCTAGCCAAAGAGAGATGCTTTTATTCTAATCCCCAGGCCTAGTTTGTTTGGCTTTACTTGGAGTCTTGCATAAAAGCTTTACAATAAAGGGCTGCATCTCCTTAAATGCTGCAGGGAAAGTGAAGGCAGAGTCTTCATTTCTCTACTATCTCACAGCAGCAGTTCTCTCTCACCGTGCTCTTGCTACATGCAAAACAAATCTATTTGTCCACAATGAACTGTAATTACCATCTCCTAGGTTTGCAATGTGTTTTAGGTCAAGTGTCTCACTGTCATGCAATCCTGTTTCCCTTGTAACCATATGGAAATACCATGGAATAAATGCTGTCTGGACAACAGAACAGACTGTTCAGACAACTAATGACTCCCCAATCTATAAGTGTGCCAGTCAGTTCTCCTACCTGCAAACAATTTTTTTTTTTCTTGAGCATCATGAATGCTAATTCTCTTCATTCACCTCTGATTTATATCCTTTGGTGGGGATAGCAGGTTGTTAAAAGAACAAACTTTGGACTTGGTTATAATTAAAATCCTCTCAACCACACTCTCAGAAATGCTCAGGAATAATGTCTTATTTTCACAAGCAGCTAGAAAACAAATCTCAGCTTAAGATTCCTGAAAACTGAAAAATTTGGAAAAAACGTTATAAAATGTCTGGCTGTTATTTATACACTGACAGTCTGCTTATTGGCTTGACAGATCTGAGAAATATTAATTCTGGTGGTATATTTCTGACTTAAGCTGCTTTTTTTTTAACCTAACACAGTCTTGGAAAAACAAGCAAGGCTTTGGCTGGTCTCACCCCTTTTCTAACATTTCATTGCCCATTTTCCCCAATTTTGCCATATGGAATGTAAATTAAGGTGGGTTTTTTCGCTTAGAAAAACATCATGTCTTATCAAATTTTCATTATTTGGCTATGGAACAAAATACAGATTGGTAAGCTAATGCTTATTCAGTGTGATTATTTCACTGGATATTTGGCGCAAAGTCTTCAGGAAATTTAGTAGTCTAGCCCTCAAACCTGTGATCTTTTCCCATTGGCTGTTCCTAAGAAATATTGAACTACAGGAATCTAAGCAGCTTCATGGATATTGTTTGACAGCTTGCTTTAATGCAAAAATGTGTAAGGTTTCCCATGCAAAGCCCACTTAGATTCTGTCTGTAAAGCACTACACTCTGGAAAGGGTGGTAGGTGTTACTTCCCCATCACATGAATGGGGAAAACAATTCCTAGGTCTTCCAGCAGTTTCCCAGCTCAGCTGTTCTTGTTTCTAGGGGTTTTGCACAGCCTGTCCATGACTTTAAATGTCAGGTCAGATTTTCACTCGGTGTTATTTTGATTTACAACAGATGAAGAAACTCCATGTTTTTGAAACATGCAGAAAATATTGTTAGATTTGTTCTGCTGCTGTATAGTTTTCTCTTTGTAAAATAAAGAAGCTTACTTCAACTGGAAGACTATGGTGTAGAAAGAAGGAAGAAGCTTATCTTGGTGCAATGCTCATCTTTCTCATCCTTCGCTGTTACTCTGCTGTGTCTAACCCAGACCAAAGTCAGGTGCCATAAAAATGAAATCTTTCATTAAGATGATGAAATATATGCTGTTTTGCTGGAAGGGCAGAGAGGTGGTCAATAAGACCAAAATTCAGCCTACAGTGCTTCAGCTCTTGTAAAAGACCTTATAAAGCAGAAATAATATTCTTTCAGATAACTTATCACTCAGGTGAACATGAAAAATGTGAGAAGAATCAAGTTCTTTTTGACTCATTAATGATTATCTACCTAAAAAGTATACTTTATAATTATTGGGATTTTAGTCAACTGTAGAAGATGACCAAAAAAACCCGTCAAAATTATTGTCTAAATTTTTTATTAGATATTTTATTGTTGGTGAAAAGTGCTTTTCTGTATATGGTATTTTGGTATTTGTCTGTTTCATTTTGATTAAAAATTCCTCCAAAACCTCTTTGAGAAAATCACAATATTTTACTTGGACTTTTTTCACCTGCAGTGATAACCTTAGTGCATCCTAATAGGAGTAAGGCCCAGGCCCTGTAATGCCCCAGCTCAGAGGATTACTTCCTGCAGGACATGATGTGGGCCACCTCCTCTTACTGAGGCTGGATAGCACTGTTCTAGTTAGGAGAGGGGATTCAGCCAGGGAATCTGAACTTCTAGTCAAAAGCAGAAGGCTACAAAACTATATGTTTGGGGTTTTTTTTTGTCTGAAATATCACACAAGAACTTTTACAAGCCAATTTATTTTTTTTTTTCTAAAAGCTAGGGTTTTGATTTTTTTGTTCTTTGGAGAATATAGGAAATTCAGCCAGCCCTTGGCATGCTAAGACAAATGTGCTTTGTGTAATAAAAAAATAATTTGCCCTGTCTTCCTCACATAAACCTAAGAGTAATTTTCAATGACTAACCAGACTTATTGTGAAGGAGCACTCCTTGTATCTTTTTCTTTACACTGGAGTGCCTAAACTTGAAGTCAAATCCCACTTGCCCTCAGTGACCCTAAATGAAAGATCTAAAGCTCAGATTCATCACACAGTTTGAGGTATTGATCTGAGTGGTGCAAGTTGGCTACATAATCACCCTAAACTGACATTTCCAGAGAAAAAATAATTACAGCTAAAATTTCTGGCAATACATTTGTCTTTCATATTTCTGCTTTTCTATTAACAGACTGTAGATGATGTGAGTATGTTCCCAGTGAAGGTGTCTCAGTTATAAAAAGCAACGTGGGGTGAATGAGGACCAGAGTACAGGAACCTAATTTACCACAATATATCACAGGTGAGATTTTGAGTTGTTTAAGATCAGTACACCCAGCTGGAGTCAACAAGGTTATGTTGATTTATGTCTGGTTCTATGGACAGGGCAGTAGTGGAAACAAGGGTTTTGTTTCCAGGAAATATAATATTCTTGTCTGAGACTGATTTATGAAATAGAGATGAACACACAATGTTTAAAAAAAACCCCATAAGAATTGTGTTGTGCTCAAAAAAAATATCAGCTGTCACGTAGGTCAACAAATAGCAAACACAGTTCAGCAAAGATGAATGCAAATTAATTCTTAGGGGCAACTAACCAATTTGGATAGCTTGGGCTCCCTGGTTTAGCCCCCTCTGCCCTGGTGAACAAAGGGAAAAACAAAGGGATTATACTGAAAAATAGTGATTAAATCAACACTGCAAAGAACTGCATTTTGGGAGACAAAACTTAAGTTAAAAAGCTATGAAAAAAATACGTTTTGTAATCCTTTGAGGATAAACACAGAAAACAGGTGTTTTGGGAGGCATTTAATTCAGTAACTGAAATATGTATCTTTCTTCACTAAGAGTCATAATGCCTCTCTTTAGAAAATCTGCTTTTCAAACAGACTTTTCAACCAAAGTTTCCTTTCCTATTGGTCTAATTATTCTTTAAAATCCTCATTTGGTTTTACCACAGTGTATAAAAGGCGTTTCCATCCACATTCTGCTGGAAGTTCTGTGCTCATGCTCTTCTGGGTGATTTGGGTCCATGAACTCTGTCAAGTCCTGTTTCCCAATGTGCCAGTCATCACACTGGAGAGTGAGGCTGGAGGGAAGCTGGAGAACAGCTCGAGATGTTCTCCTGTGGGGGACAGACCTTTCCCTAGAATCTACCAGAGAAACCAGTGCATCAGGGATCAGCTGGTCAAATAACGGAGTCAGGAAGGTTTCTCACAAAAATTTCTAGTGACAGCTTAATTCTGTGTCACCTGAGAGCACAGGGCTTCCCTAGGATATCATGCCCCTCTCTGAAAAGCAACACGGGGAGTTAAACCTGTGCTGTGTTTTCTTTTCATGACCAATCCTAGCTAACATCACCATTTCAGTAACAAACTTGATGATGGCAGAGCAGAAAGAGGTCAAATGCATCTGGAGACATATTAATACCCAAGTCTTGTCAAAAGGTTTATAACTTGAGACAGTAGGTGAAGTGCTTCCTCTGATTCACACAAAATGAGAACTCCTTCTGTGCTTAATATGCCACACATTTTCTTCTGAAGAAATATATTTTGAATTTCTATATATCTTCCCATTCTATGTTTTTACAGGAATTCACAACTTTAACACCTTTAACCTCATAAAACCTGCTGGTTTATTATCTCTGTTTAACAGAAAGGCAAACTAAACCACAGGCAGTAGAAGAACACACTCACCAGCACAAGGCATCTGCAGCAGTGCTGGGATTGGAGCCCAGGTGCTCCTGGATTTTTAGCCTTCCTCAAAGCCACCCCTGGATTTTAAGCTAGAGAGCTCTAGTGCTTTTATACACTGTCACTGCTCAGAAAAACTACATGCATAATCATTGACTAATCCTTTGTAGACTTCCTATTTAAGAGTCCCAGTCCTTACTGAAACTCCATTGTATTCAATATAAAAACACAGATAGGAATTATTTTTTGTTCCAAACACTCTTGTGTCTAGTTCCAAACAAGCTTTAATTAGAGCAAATTAGAATGAATGAATGAATGGAAGACATAAAAGCAAGACTGTATGGCAATATACATTTGAAATTCCTCCTCAAAATCCATTTTTTTTTAAAGTCACTAGTGGTACAATGGTACAATGCATAAACAAACAAAACACTACAATCTCAAAATTTACTTTATGCTTGAATATTACTTTTAATAGCTCTACACTGGCAATATTTTACACCTATATTATGTATTATATAGAACCCAAAATGACCCCTCAGTTATTCACATTTGAACCTTTTTTTAATTTAAAAATATCCCAACCTTTCTTCCACATTCTTGAACATCATTACTATCCAGTATGGGTTTTAGCCTGTTGCCTCATCCTTCTGTTACACATTCTAGTGTCTCACTGAGTGTTGCTATGTACAGCAAATAAGTTCACTTTCTCTTATCACATGAGTGTTATTTTCAAGTAACTCCAGCTGATCAGGTCTATTAATTACTGGCATTTATAGTCAGTTAAACACAAAATTCTTGATTCCACATTGCTTAACAAAACCACTTTCCCAGGTGTTCTTCCTACTGCATAGTTTAAGGTTTCTAAGATTTCCCTTCAACAGATGTTAAACTCCCTGGTCTCAGTTTCTTGGTCTTTAATCTCTTGACCCTTTTTAAACTAATGGAGTTGTATTTGCCACTTTCTAATCCTCAGGAATGTCCTTCATTTTTAAGAATGTCAGTTAATTTTATGCCTTTAACTAATGCTTGTGAAATCACATTATTTGGACCTGCAGCTATATCTGCTGTTAGTGCACTTATTTTTTGTTTTTCTATTTACAAATTTTGCTTTAAATGCCAGACTGCCATCTTCTTGTCTCTGGAAAATTGATCCATTGTTTAGTCAGAATATTGTTCCACCGTCTTCTAAGACAAAAAGACAGTAACCCTTTAATATTCTTTTTATGCCCTGGTGCCTCAAATGGTAAACTTTACTTGCACAGAGGAAAATGAAGTTGCAGAAAGAAAAGCAGTTCCCATATATTTTTCTATCCTCAATGGGACTTGAGTGTTTCCAACATTACTATAGAAAGGTGAAGCCATATCAAAAAACCTTCAGTCTGATTAAAAATTGTGAGATAGCCAGCAGTTAACAGCATTTGGGTAACTCATCGACTAAACAGTCTCATTGCTTTTCTTGGGTTTCCTTTCTTCCAATGAGATTTTAGTGAAGGAATCACTTATAGCTCATACACCAAATCACTGCTGAATTGAAGCCCACGTGTGCTGAAGGGAAATATGTTGGTATATTTTCTTTGATAATTGAAACACTTTGTAGGCCACCCTCACCTTCAGACAATTATGAAGAATGTCTCAGAGCATTTTGAGACTGAGTTTTTCCCAGACAATCCAAATGGGAGTTAAAAAATATATACTAACAAGTTCCAAGAAGCATATTTTGACTTTTTGTTGAGAGCTGTGAAACTTTTTCCCACTGACAGTTTTCTCTTGATATTTTAAAATCCTTTTCCCTAGTTACAAAGTTCTTCTGACCTTATTCCTTGGACTCCCATCTCCATATAAGCAGGCTTAGGTATCCCCAAGGGTTACATTTGCAGAAGCAGTTCATACTTTATCTGATATGAATCATATCTTTTGGCTTCAGCTTGCAAAGTTCTCCATGCTCTTGAAACTGAGCTCTCTCAGATGTGATCCATTCACTTTCCGAAGGCTCTATTCATGTGGAATTTCACTGGAGTACGTTTGGACATCCATATATGTTCTGGAGAATACAGAGACTTGAAAATTAAGAACTAACTTTTTTGCCAGATGTGTTGGGAGTTTCATAGGATCTAAACTGAGTAATGATAATTTTTTATACAAGATCAAAATGATATTGAAATTTTATTCGTTATGAACTTGTCTGAATCCTTCATCATTATGGGCAAACAAACGACTGACATTTAAATTTAATTGGAACCACTTACTTTCTAACATTACTAAGCAAGGGGAAATCTAAAAAGCAAGAAGGTTTGGAAAGTGTTGATGGACTCTATTTAGTTCAAAACTCCCACAGGAGCAAAGGTCTTTAAATGTAATGTAAATCAAGGAGGCTTTGCTTTCAAATGCTGCCACAGGAGAAGTCAGTGGAATTGTATATGGAAAAGGAAATGATAAATTCCATTGTTAGTCTTAAAAGTCCAGAAATTGCAGCTTTTAAGGTGTGCACTGAAGAAGAATCTTAGAAAGGAACAAAGTGCAGCAGATGATCAGAAGAAGCTTTGTTGAGACTAGTTGCTAAATGTCTACAATGAGAGAACATTCTGCAATTCTTCCAATATGCCCATGATTTACTTATTAGACTGGTCGTTGGCAAGTGGGACACGAGCCAGCAGTGCCCTGGCAGCCAGGAGGGCCATCCCTGTCCTGGGGGCATCAGGGACAGCATCACCAGCCAGGCAAGGGAGGGATTGTCCTGATCTGCTCTGACCTGGGGCAGCCCCACCTCCAGTGCTGGGGCAGTTTTGGGTGCCCCAGTATAAGAAAGATTATAAATTATTGTGGAGTGTCCAAAGGAGGACCATGACAATGGTGAAGGACCTTTAGGGATGCTGTGGGAGGAGGAGCTGAGGTCACCTCTTCAGCCTGGGGGGGACTGAGGGGTGAATTCAATGCAGTTACAACTTCCCCATGAGGGGGAGAGGAGGGGCAGGCACTGATCTGTGGCTCTGTGGTGACAGTGACAGGACCAAGGGAATGGCACCAAGCTGTGTCAGGAGAGGTTTAGGTTGGATATCAAGAAAAGGTTTCCACCCAGTAGTTTGCACTGGAACAGGCTCCCCAGGGCAGTGGTCACAGCACAGAGCTCAAGGACCATTTGGACAATGTTCTTGGGCAACTGGTGGGATTTTTGATGCTGTCCTGTACAGAGACAGGAGTTGGACTCAATGTTCCTTGTGGGTCACTTCTAGCTCAGTTTATTTTGAGATTCTGTGAGTGAATGAAATTTGGGAAACAGTTGCATTGTAAAGGCAATTATAAAAAAGAAGGGGCAGAGTAAAAGAAGCAAGTAAGGAAAATCTTAAAGCATGGACTGGAGTCAAACTGTGAAAATAATGATAAATTCTCCCCAAAAATTTTGCCTCTGCTAACTAAAATAGTGGCATTAAGTATTGTTGTCTCACATAAAATAAAATGTATCCAGGCATATATTTAATTATAATTCAGATTATCTTTCAAACACCTTTTCTATGAACCATTCCTCCCTAAAATGATCTTTACCAGAACAAGAAGCTCTAGGTATATACTACATGAAAATGTAGTATATATGTATACTGTGAGTTCCTTACAGCAGTTCCATACTTGGTCTGAATTTTCATTTTTCATGACCACAGAAATGAAACAATCTAAGGCAATTTTTTCATATCTCATCTTGACCAGTTATGTAGTCTATATTTGGCTATTTCATAATTTAAATAAAGAAAATCACTATCTGAAAATCTTTATGTGTGTAATTGATCTTCTATTTCACAACTATGGCTTATATTGTTGAAAAAATGGTCTTTTATTATTTCCATTGAAATTATTTAAATAATAAACTTTACTTAGTATTTACATGCTTACTAGAATGATCAGAAGCTTAGTTTAATTAAAGACAAAGGTGTCACAATAAAGCGTTCAAACCATTTAAATGACCTGACATTAAATTTCCATTTTTAAAAGAGATTCAGGCACTGAAATAAAGTAGTAGATAACATCTTAGCTGTTAGACATAATCTTTGAAAATGGAATGTAAATTAAGCACTTTTGAATGCTTATCCCTTTACGTAGCTCCATGGAGTCCAGCGTCTAGAAACTGTTTTACCATTACCTTTGCCCGTTTGTCTTCCCTTGAAAACTCTTCTAGAAATGTTCTTCCTGCTGTGGTCACATGCTAAAACATCCATGTGTTTATCAACTGGATTTTGTGTTGGTGTCTCCTGTCACCTTCCCACTAGCCTTCCTTACTCTTTGTCACATCTCTGAACCCGTTGACCATCCGGATTTAACTAACTCTCTGCAGCTCCCTGCAGAACGCATTCCTCTGTCAGCACATATGCTTCTCATTCACCAGTATTGTTATGGGTTCAATTTTTTCCCCCCTTCTCTTTTTTACTGCCACTACCTTGTTGGCATTGTAAAAAGAGAATACCTTTAAAGGGCCCTGAACCACTGTCATTATACGCTCCAGACAGCAACCCAGGGTGCAACCAGCATCCCACCACAAGTAGGAAATGAGAAATTCTGGGCTATAATGAGAGCTATTGAATTTTTTTTTTACAGCAGCTTAACATAGGTTATTTAGCTCAGGTGTTTCAGTAATGGTAAGGCATATGGAAAAAGCAGTGCTTTGGGCCCTTGAGCTTTTTCAGCTCTCTCCCACCTCAGCACACAAATCTGTAATTCTCATGAAGGAACCACGGTAGCCCTGGCAAAACAGGATTTCAAGCATATACCACATACCTACTTATGCTATTTCTTGCATATCTTAGGTAGCTGCATGATTATAGCATTTACTCTGGTACCCTGCATTGTGTTCTACATACTGACTTCTCTGAGAAAAACACCTTTTTCTTTCAAATATTTTCAAAAAATCCTTTACAAGTGTTTTAATTTTTTCCTATTTTCTTTTCTTTTTATCCTAATTAAAAGAAGTAAACCTTTTCTACATGAGCATTTTCACATGTAAGAAGGACAATCAATGTACCTTTGGGATTCTGCAGCCATGTTCCCTTTTGCAGCACAGCTGCAAAGCCTGAAGGACTCAAGAATGTGAGGAGAAAACCAGCCTGGGCCCCTCTGGCTTCAGCATAGCTTGGATTTCACCCTATGTGCCCTGAAACTGGAGGTCACGGCCAGTGTCTGCAATATGAGACTGGGATGAGGTCACTAATCTAATCATGACCTAAGCTTATGCTGAAATTCTTGACTTTGGAGAGACAGATGCAAAAGAAACCAGTTTTGGGGGCCCTAATAAACCAATTAAATGCATCAGTGCGGTGTCCGCATTCACCAGATTTTTATATTCATTCAAACTGTCTTCTCAGGGAAATTCAGTAAAGATGTTTTTCTTTTTCTTGCTCAGAAATGCCAATTTTCTTACCTATATCAACTGTCCTGCCAGTATTAATGAGTTTGGAGATACATGAAAAAGTCAGGAAGCTGGAGACATTCTTTTGCAGAATAACGCTTTTACCCTAAAAATTTAGAGAAAACATGTACAGTTTTGTACCTGAGGCTTTAGGTGATTGTCCTCCCACACTTACTTCTTTGTGGAGGAGTTGTTAGAGAAAGTTTTGATATTATTTCAAGTACTTCTGGAATGTAACTAGAGGTGTTAGCAATGAGCAGAGTACCAAAAAACAAAGACAATTGCAGATTCTTTACTGTCATTGGTGCCCATTGTGGAGGATTACTTCTGAAACTGCATCAGATAAAAATGCTGTGGTCTTTTAAAAATACCCAAACAAATAAATAAACAAAAAGACACAATCAATCTGTGGTATATATTTAAATACAAAAAGCTCAAGTATTAGTGGGGTTTTTTCCAAAATTTAATAAATTTGTCAGGCTATCAGAACACAAAAGCACTGTAGTGATGAGTATAATAGAAAAGGTTACAAATAAGAAATTCTCATCTCCTGTCATTGGTAAAATCAAGTTTCTGGGAAAATATTGTGACATATACAGACTCAGTCTATGGATTCATGTAGTATTCCACTGTGATCCTTTTTTTGGCCTTTTAGCTAACAATTTGATAGTGATGCCATGTAAAAAGAGTAAATTTTCTCTAATAAACCAAAGAACACTCATCCAATTAAAGCACTTCAAAATCTACATGGTGCCTGTAATTTCTGGATATATTTATTAGTTCTTAATGTCAACAAAAGTGTCTTTAAATATAAAAGCACATTCTTTTGTCCTGAGAAAACGGATTTGTTTTAAGCCCATAGAAATGCACAACGAAGAGAAGAAGAAGCGATATCTCCACTGGACTTCTTATTTTCGACATCTGGTTGTGGTCCATTGGGAGAAATGTAAGTAACAGTTTACCACATGGATTACAAATGTGCTGAATTGCAAGAATGAATATTAAATGAAAATATCCATAGCACCTGCAGCTTGTCCGGGAGAATTCCCCTTGTGTGTTGTGGGTGGGTTTTCTGAAAAACCCCCAGTGAGATGCGAACTGCAACTGCAGCTGCTTGTAGTAGCAGCTTGTCTAGTGTTACCGAAGGGTTTGCAGATTCTGTTCCCTTCAATGAATCAACATTGATCAGGGCTGCCAACATGCTAAAAAAAGAAAGGGATGGAGCAGAAGGAAGGATGCAGGGGAAGGATTATGAACATTCTGATTATTCCCACAGGTTTTGGATGATCAGGAAAAATTTTAAAATAGTAATAAAAAAAAAAAGAAGAAGGAAAAGAAAATGAAAAGGCAAGCAAAATGTTTGATGAAATATAAAGCCAGTTTGATGTAACTGGGTGAGAAAGAAGCATTTTCTCTGTCAAAAGGTCAGTCCTGTTTTTTTCTCAATAGAAGCCCTGCAATTGTGTTTTGCTGACTTCACATACATTCTGTGTATACTGAACACTGTACACATGTGATTCCTGGCTGGATTTCAGATGCGATGCTAGAGGGGATTAAACAGTGGGGAATGTTTCCCCCTTAGTATTATCTTTTTATTTTAGAGAGACTGGGCTAATTCTGCTTGAACATGCCTTGAAAACAGAATGGCTTATTAAGAAGTGTGTGACTCCTCATCTGGAGTTCACCCTCCAAAGAAATGGTAAAGAACAGACTCCTCATGCTTCATATCTTTTTATCAGGCCTCTCTGAAGAGCACTTGCACATTTAGGCATAGCATAGTGGAAATCAAAGGCAGACCAATGCTGGCAGCACAAAAAGGGAATTGCTAGTCTTTCCTTTGGGTTTTATAATGTCAAGATGATAAAAATATGAACGTCAAGTAGTACTTAATTTTTTTCCTTACTGAAAGAAAATAATATTTTTAGCTGTGAGAGACTGCCAAATTATTCTGTTTTGGAATTTGTGTAAGATCTTGCTACTATTACAGAAAAATGAAAGACTTTAGCGCACATTTCTTTGGACATCTTGATTCAGGTCCTCAAAGAAACCTCAGTCTTGCACAAGGATTAGAAGAGAGTCACACAGCAAATACTTGTTACTCCAAGGCAACCAGAGTGGGTGACTACCTCCAAATGGTAGTTTTACTCTGGAGATGATACTCCTACCTTTGGTTCTAGCCTGCTGCACAAATATTTGGAGCATGTCTGAAGAAGTCTATTGTGTTGAACTGTTTATATGCAGTTCCAGATTTTGCATCCCTCAGTTTTATGTCCCTGTGAATCACAGTCTGATGCTGACAGATGGGATATGGAACACCCCACCTCAGTAGTGAAGGCTCCAGCTGGGTGCTCCTGCCATTGCTCGTGAGAATGTTGAGGCACATCCTGAAGAGGAGAAGGGAGTGAATCAGAAGAGGGAGCTCTAGCTGTGCTAATGAGGCCAGAAGGAGCTTTGTGTTGGAGTATACCAAAAGTAGGAAGAGAGAATTCTTTATCTGTTTTTCATGAAGGAGAAGGAGTTTTATTCCTTTCTGCCCCTCTGGAAGTCATGTTTTCATCCAAGTTTAATAGTTCCCTACAGACTCTCCAGCAACCTATTGTGCTGTACTTCTTGTCTCCTCCCTCCCCCTTCTTTCCCTCCCAGGCTAACCCCAGGCATGCCACCAGCCAAGAGTCAAGCTATCCAGGAATCTCTGATGGGGAAACTTTATTCTTTTTGCTCAAAACCTTTCATTAATTCAGTTTCTAAATCTATTGCTCAATATCATATTAACTACAGAGGAGAACTTCTATGTTATGGTCTTCAGAGACATTGCAGACCTTGAGACAAAATCTGTGAAGGAATCAGAGCTGTAAGTGTTTCCAAGTAAGGGGTAAATATAGGGTATAATGAGGTGAAATTCATTCACTGAGAGAGAGTTTCCTATCGTGTGAGCCCTTTTGTAGATACTTCCTTACTTGTCTTTTTTTTCCCAAGATTAATGAAGGTTCAAAAGGAGTCTGCAAGTATGGTGCTTCTGAGTCCCATTGACCTGGATGGGACATTGCCACTGTGAGGCAATGAAGGCGACTGCAGTAAGGAACAAGGGATTTTGTCTGCTTGGAAGCTTCAGGAGATGTTTGGTGTGTGGCATGTGGGGAAGGGCCCTTGTGCCTCATCCCACTCCTGTGGAGTGTTGTGTTCAAAGGGATGTGCAGACTCCTTAGAAACACCACCACACTGACAGAACACTCATGTTTTCTGTGTTTCACAGTAAATTTGTTCAATATTTCACAGGCAAAGTTGCTTTCCGGAGGTTAGGACAAACTGTTGTATTTTGTGCTACACAGAAACAATCTAAGAAATGAAAAAAATATTCCTGCTTTTTAAAATTCTCTTATACAAAGGCTCCTGGGTTTTGACCAGAAGCAGGTGTTCTGCACACTGCAGTCCTTCTTTTTGCTACTGGTTATCATGTCATTAGAAATTGAATTAATCATAACTTTTAGCCCATTGTGACTCAGACAAAACTTACTATAAAACTTGACTAATCACCACTGGAGGTGACTCAGCTTTCTCTAGGGGAATTCTGTGGCCTTGACTAACACATCTTTCTAACATATGCAGATGTACAGTTGCCTAAAGCATAAGGAAGATGCTACTGCTCTGCGGGGTTGCAGGACGAGTAAAGAATGAGAAATGTCAAGGGGTAGTTCATGTGACATAGATGGAGTTGCATTAATCAGAGGGAGATCTTAATTGGTAGGAAAGCTCCAACAAAGTAAGTTATAAAGCACATAGCACCACAATACCAACTTTATGGAGCAGTGCATTTTGTGTAGAGGAGTGCACCCCAACAGGGCTCCTAGAGACAGACTGCTGTCCTGAGGCACTGCCAAGGGCTGTGGTGGTGCTTTCTGCAGTGGGCTCTTGGTCACCTCTCCAGGAAATTCTCAGCTTGGCTTTCCAACACACAGTGCAGATATATTTCCTACACTGTGATTTAAGCCATAAATGTGAGAGACCAGTGGCATATTTCTTACCAGTCACTCCAACAGAGACCATTTTCCTTGCTAAAATTCCCTTACATGGACACCTGCCTGTGAGTATGTGACAGAGCTCATGGGGTTGCATACAATGAGTAAGTTAATTGGAAGATTAGCCATTTCTCTTTGGGCTTGGTTTTTAATATTTCATCATGAGTTTACTGGAAGTGTGCAGCTGAGATCTATATTACCACAATGCTTACACGTGTGACTTTTAATGGACAAAAATTGAAAGAATCTATCTTTCTTATTTGTGAATGCCCTAATTACTCATTATTCCAACTCCCTCCTTCTGCACACTCCTTGGAGCCTGCTGGTGAGCTGCATAGAGGTGTTTCTTTTACAAGGGCTATTATAGAGACACCTGTTAGGATTGATATAACTAATACTGCATCAACATTTCCATTGATTTGGTTTATGACCCAGCTGTAAAAACTCCTATTAGTCTGAGAACTGATGAATGATGACTAACCAAGGAGCTCAAGGAAAATTATTGTAACTTACTAGAAAGCAGCATCAAATTAGATGGACATAAAGACATTTCAGAAGATTACTTTACATATTTATAATGTGAAAAATATTTATTTTTATAATGAAAGTATGCAAGTTTTTTAGACACAAAAGTCTGGTGTCTCTGGGTACATTTAAAAGAAATAACTAGGTCGGGGCTTTTCATGTGTAGAAATAGCTCCTATTAGCAGTTTGGCTACCTATTTTGCTTTGGGAAATTCATTGACATTTTAGTAGCAAATTCATAAAAAGCAGTGATTTAAGGTATAATATCCTTTCTGTTTTGGCCAGATTGAAGAATCATTTGATACTTTCTGGGGAGGGTGGAAGAAATATCTTTGATATTTTCTCCTCTGTAAGATGGCTAAACAGTACGGAAAACACACACTTAACACTACTGTTTATAAAGCAATGGTACAGAAGCTTTGTGTCTTCTGTACTGAGAAAATCCACTGAAACAAGTAGCCCATGTGAAACAAGACTTTGTAAGGTGCCTCATGTACTAAATAATTTGTCTCACCATCCCCCTCCTCTCATGGTCCAAAACCGCAAAATGCAACCACATGTTTGGCTAATAATCTCCCAAACTGAGAAGAGGACCATTAAGGGAGGGCAGGTCTGTTTTTAAGCTCAAAAGAGTCAGCCATTACAGCAGTAACAGGCACCCTTCTCCACGTGGTCTGAGTGTGGGTCCTGTGTCCCATCCCTTCTCCAGCAGAGGTGGGGTCAAGTAATTGCAGGCTGGGAGCAATTTCACCTGCAGAATAAGAGCTGGACTACAACAAAAGCAGGCAGTGGTGTCCCAGGGATGGGAAATTACAGAGAACCTGGTCTCAGTGTCTGAGATAATGCATGTCCATGCACAAGCAAAGTGCGTGTGTAACTATTGGTACTGAACCAGAGCTCATTCGTTGCACCTGACTTGGGGCAGGCACTGTTAGTTCCATTACAGTATATTGTAACTTAATATTTACACACGGAAATAACTGAGTGAATGGCCTCAGCCTGGGTGACTTATGCTACACTCATCAAGGCAGTCAATCTCCTGGAGGGTTCCAGATTTGCTAAACTCCTGTGGGTTTGCAAAATGTGATATAAATAATGGGGCTGGCATCACTTTTCTCAAAAAGAAGGAAAGACTGATTTTCATAGTAAAAAAATATCCATTTGTGAAGACAATATTGTCTAAGGTAAAATGTGAGAGCTGGGGTCTCAAAGGATGTGGAAGTTTAAGAAAATGTGAGATCTGATCCAGAGTTCACTGAAGTCATGGAAAGATTTCCCTTGCCTCTATTAGTGGGTATTGAATGAGCCCCTTGGATCAACAGAAATGGAGGAAGAGCCAAAAACAAGTTGTCATGACAAGTCAGAGTGATGGCAAGAACACACAAAAAATATGGAGGTGTAAAAAATGTTATGTAAAAGTAATACTTCTATTTTAGTAGTTGGCATTTGCTCTTGTAGTCCTCTTGGTTAAGTGCCAGGGTCAAAGTATTTTATACCCATTAGGCATTTTAGACCAATTTTTTGGTCATTACTCACTTTCAGTAGCCCATGTTTATTTGGTGTTCTTTATGTGATGATTATGTCCAAGTTCTTACCGGCATATTCCCTATTGAACACCACTGCTGAATCTACTCCAATAGGCAGCCTCTGAAAGTAAATAGATTTATTTTGTCAGATCTTCTTTAATTTCACATGATGAGCATGAATATGTTGTATGTATTAATTCTAAGTCTCAGGTGAAACAGATGGTTGTACATACATGTGCACATGTACACATAGACACGAAAAACCCATCTGTAGATTAGGAAAAGATTCTTGCAAAGAAGACTATGTCATTAATTTTATTGAGCTCAAGTTAATCAGAGATTGAGCTATGCAGTGAAGAAGGATTCTTTTTACAAGGCAGTACAGTCTCCACATGAATTACAGTGAAAGACACTATATTTTTTTTACAATGGTCTTCACAGCCCAGAGTTAAGATGGCATTTGGACAGATGATTTACAACCAGTGGGGAACAGCTATCTAGATTTTTGTACCTGTTTGGGAGAGTTTTGAATGAGGTATTTACATTTCTGCTACCCTACAACTGATTGGGATGCAATTTTGTGCTGCAGGGTTGTGCATTACTGTCACAGTTCAGGCAAGTGGTGCTTGCATTCTTCTGAGAATTCGATGGACTGGAAACCTGCACCCTTCTGCCTGCTTAGGACCAGACTAAATGAGATGAGGTAGTGATACTTTAGCAGAGAATACCCAATTCCTTCTTTTCTCTTTGGGAACTTACTTCATGTGCAGGCCAAAAAACACATTTAGTTGGTTCATAACCTGCTTTAGAAAAGCCTGATTAAAGCCAAGCAAAGAGCAGGTTGGCTTTATCCATCTGTGAATATAAAAGAGACTTGCTTTTCTTGATTTAGCCCACAAAATATTTTCCATCTTTGTTTGATTGAAAAAAAAGGCAGAGTCATATTAAAAAAATTTGTGGGCAATGTTTTTTTTTTTTTAAATATTGTTCAGGAAAAAAAGCCTTGGAACATCAAGTATCATTTTTCTCAAGTTTACCTTGATAAATGTGTTCAAATATACAATTCAGAGATCATTAATTTAATCTAATTAATTAAAATAGTACTTATATGTCCACAATTACATTCTACTTTATCTTCGCATTCTGAAACTTGTTTGTTTAAATTTAAACTCTTAAATTTACATATAAAATTTATTTTTAGCATGAAGCTTATATTCAAAATTTATTGAGTGTCTGCAATATATTTTTACCTTTATATACAGGATAATTTTTTTCTACATTAACATGTGAGATAAGAATAGACATAAAAGCTTTAAAAAATGAAGAGAAGGGGCATCTAAAACCAGGACATTAAACCTGTTCCTAGAATATGACTTTCAAGACATTACATATTTTATGAATCTTTTAATTCTACATATTTCTCATATATTATCTTTCACCAAATTTCAGTTTTCTACAATCCTTACAATTTCCTGAAAAGGACGAAAAAGTGGTAAGCATGGTTTTGTTTGATGAAATCAGTCTAAAGTCAGATATTTGAAAGCTAATATATATCACTAAATGAAATCCCTTCCCATTCTTCCCAGTTGCCATGATTTGTTCTCAGATAATGAGTTATGTTTATGACTGGAGAATCTGTCATCAATTCTTTGATATAATTTGACCTTGAATGAATAAATGAACAAGGTAATAAACTTCAACTTGAGGAAAATTAGACTGTTTGAAACTGCATTATATAAATCTTGTAGAATACTGCGTGAGAAATATAAGCACTATTTAGTCACTAATCATTTCTTTCCAGCATTCCACTGACTGCCACCCTTCCAGGATTAAAAAGTGTAAGCAGGCAGCTTTGTCTAATATGCAGGGCTTCTAAGGGCTGAGAAACATTTCCTGAAAGGTAAAGAGATCACCAGCCTTCGAGATCAACATATGGCAAGCTCAAATCAAGAGTAGTTTTCACTATTCTTTAGCATAAGAATTACAGAGGAACTTGGACACAAACATTCTTCTTAAAAATTATCTTCTGAGTGGAAGAATCAATATTATTATTTTATTACAACATTAGTCTTTTGTGCTGCAAATGCTCATCAATATGGCAACTGTTTGATTGTCATAAGCTTTTTACAAATTTAACCATTTCTAAGGCAGTTTGTGTATGTCTTGAGCAAAATAATTTACACATCAGATTTTTTTCCTTTTAAAAAAGTTTAGTAATGATTGTCATNACAACATTAGTCTTTTGTGCTGCAAATGCTCATCAATATGGCAACTGTTTGATTGTCATAAGCTTTTTACAGATTTGTGTATGTCTTGAGCAAAATAATTTACACATCAGATTTTTTTACTTTTAAAAAAGTTTAGTAATGATTGTCATGATGTAAGTTATAAGAGATATCCTCATGATCAGGTAGAAAAACATGTAACTTTCTTTCCTTAATTGAAAAGGGAGTTATGGGACTGTATGTTTGGTAAAGGCAGTCTAGGAGAACAAAACAATGTATTTGGTATTAGAATGAAGTCATCTATACAGATTGTCCCAGCTAATAATAGAGTATGCAATTTAGTGTCTACTATAATGTCACAATGCCAATGGCATCTGATCACTCAAAGTTGCAAGATGTTTTTGGTCTGAAAGGGAAAACTCATTTTGACATTTCATCATCACATTTGTAGTCGTGGTTGTGATTCATGCACAGTTTTAATATGACCAACTAAAAATCCATAGAAAATAGTTTTGTTCTTGGTTTGTTATGGATTTTTTTGGTTTTGTTTGGTTGAGGGATTTTCTTTTTTCTTTTTTTAGTGTTTTGATTTTCATTTTGGCTTTTTATATACACGAAACCCAGGATCCTCTTGTAATGTCTGAATTTTTGAAAATGGTTGACAGGCACAAAACCTGATTTTCTATGATGATTGTATTGTGTCCAGGGTACAGATCCCCTTAAAAGCTCAGGAAGGCCTCTCTCAGCTTCCAGTTTAGTCATTTTTTCAAAAGAATTTCCCAGAACTTGGTTGCCAGACTCTAAGTCTCCAGTGATCCCTTTCTCATTGCTGTTTTCAAGTAGTGTATCCTTTTTATGAAATTTGGCTTGGGAATGATGCTGATCTTGACAAAAGTGAGGTGGGGATTTTAGTAATTTGTGCCAGGACTTTGGCTGCTCTTCCTGTTTTGTAATCACCTTATCTATAAGGGGTTTGTATTACCCAATCAAACTAACAAAACAAATACCCCAGTACGATGCACACCCTGTTATCCTACTTTGCTAATTTCTTGATGGATTTTTGGCTGTAGTTAGTTGGAATGGTGTGTCTTTTTTCCCAGTATCATTCCTGAAGTCTATCAAGTATTTTTTATCTAGCTGAATCATTATCATGCATAAATATTAGTGACCTAAAGAGCAATCCACCAATCTCCAAACAATGAGAAAGATTCTATGCATGCTTATTAGGTCAGGGACAGAGACATGGCGCTTGTGTTTAGCATTTCAAACTTCTCTTCGTAATAAACATATCCTAGGTTTAATCCTATTTCAGACTCAGTTGAGTTCAGCTTGGGTTTAGTTCTTCAATTCTATTCTGTACAGACTGTAACTCAACAGGCATATGTATTATGTCCTACCATAACCCACATCTCATCTTCAGCTCTGAGGAAAAAATAGACAATTTTGAGTCCTAAGTTGTGTTTCCTTTACAAATTATTCAAGGTGTGGCCAGGATGGTTTGTGGATCAAGCAAAGCAAAAATAGAGTCGGGTCACTCCACATACTTTTATTATTTTTGTTATGCGGGTTCATAAAGGACCCACATGTTTTAATCTTACTTATGTTGACCCAGACTTATTCTACATGCAGTCCGTGGAATTCTTTTCAGTGATAGCTGCTTGGTGAGCGATCATATTTTAAGCCATGATGCAGTCATAGATTAGTTTGTTTAATATTGGACAGGTCAGCATTGCTACAGGTATGTGTCTGTGGAAGTTGTTGGTATCACATCAAAAGTGCCAAAGAGAAAAGAATTTAAGAAACCCTTACAGTAAGCAAAGCATATTCTGTTTGGTTTTGTGAGTTAAGTTATTCAGAATTTTATTTTATTAAGCAGTTTTGTGGTGGTTTTTTGGTTTTTTTTGTTTGTTTGGTTTTTTTTCGTATCAGATGTGCAGACTTCAAACCTAATCTAATTTGTAGAGGTTCTGGCTTTGTTTATTTGGTGGAGGCTATTTTTTCTACTAAAAGTCAATGGATAAGAAAATGTTGCACTCCATAGCACAGTGTCTTGAAGCTTTGGAATTTTCCATGTGCTGTGCAGGTGAGTGGAACTCCCAAACTGTTTTCTTTGTGGGCTTTAGCTTGTGATGCACAGAGATACTAGGAGTCTCAAAAAGCAGAACAAAAAGTAACAATCTGCCCAGTCTGGAAGTGTTGAGAAGAGGGAAGGTAGGAACAGATGCTGTGGCTTAAGCCCTACCCTCTGCTGCACAGAAATGCCTACAGCCAGATCCAAGACAATAAACCAAGAGGTAAGTAAGAAATCTCTTTCAAAAGAAGTACTGTCTTCCAAAAGGGTCGAGGAGAAAAATCACTTGTATTTTGTAAATTGGTTGTTGAGAGCATAATTTCTGAGGTTAGAGACCCTCATTTCAGACAGCCCTCCCCAACATTTTTGTGCCTACAATCTTTCCTTGCCTAGGGGAATCAGTGAATTATACTGCATTATTAAGTGTTAATGACTTTAGTGGATGAAAAAGGAAACAAAACAAAACAGAAATAATCTATAATCAAATTGTTTCTGACAAAGTCTCTCTGTTTTGCATATGATTTTGCACAATTCCCATATTTTGGTTTGAGAAAATAATAAAAAAATAAACAGATGAGCTTCTTAAATATATTGCACATTGATATGAAAAAATGCTCTGTTGACTGCATTCCTAAGATAAATGCAGTTAGCTCAGTCGAGTATAGAGGCATGAAAAACAGGGTAAAACTAGAGGGTTTTTTTTTTACTACATTATTTCCTGCTGTGTGAGTTGTGAGAAAAATTTGAGTTTCAGCTCAATGAAATATTTCAGACAAAATGCATAGCATGGAACAAAGTTATAGGAAAACATTTGCAGTATCTTCAATTTTGCAACACTTATTTTACATTGCCAAAAATATTGCATTTTGTGCTCTAAGTTTTACTCCTGCCTGACAAATAAACAGTGATTTCAAAATTTCCACATATTTCTGAGGGAGCGATTTTGTTCATGCCGGTAAGTTTATAATGAAATATTTCGTTTCTGAGAAGTGTGTTAGGCTGTGTGCATCTATAAAAACTGTGTATCCTCTCAAACCCTTATAGATCCTTTCAGTGTTATGAGAAACCTAAAATTCATATGGAGCACTTTGACTACATTTATAAATGATAAGTAATAATTAAATAAGATGACCAGACACCATTGTCACCTCTGGTGCAAAAATTATGTTGATAAAGCCTCTTTACTTTGTTGATAAAGCCTCTTTACTTTTACATACTGAGACAAATACCCAACATGCCAACTCCTGATGATGTCCCAGCTGTAATGTCAGCTGTCAGCTACAGTCAGTCTGGGTAAAATAATTGTCAAAATTTTGTAAAGTTTGTGTAAGATCCTGCCAGACTTCATGCCCTAGCCCTGGTCTGTGCAGTCCTTGGGATGTGACAATAACTGAGTCACTATGGATAAAAGATTCCCTGATAACTTGCAATGGTGAGTACGAGAAAAAGAGTCTAAACAGATGAAAGAATAATAATTCAGGCTTTAAGAGAAGATGGTGCAGAAGAGATAACCCAGCTATGCTCTTCTCCATCATTGCTTCTATCTGAATTTGTAAATTGTATTTTGGAGGGGGAAAAGGAGGTGGAGGAGTACATGGTTTTTCATTCATATCTGTAACCCCCAAAGCTGTTCCTGTCAAGGTCAGTATTGCAGGAGCCTTTTGTCTTAGTAATGGCAATGTAACCAGTTTTCTCTGGAAAAGGTGTCAACAAGAAATTGCTCCTTGTTTTTGTCCCTGGTAAATGTAAGAGCCTGGAAACTTCAATCTGACCTTCCAAGACTGCACAGTGACCCAGTTTTCTCCCTCTTACACAGTGAAATAGGCAAAGGGCAGGACAGGTCTAGCTGGGTTAACACTATGGATGTCGAGGTCAAAGATATTCTGGAGTTTTGCTTGTTTCTTTACAGAACAGAGTACTAAGGGATAGAACATGCTGGAAAATCAGGATTTCCATCCCTGTTGTGGAGATAATGCAACAGTTGTAGTTCTTGTAGTTTTGGGGCTGAAATAGCAAAATAATTTATCTATGTGTTCCTAGAGGGGGCAGGATGGAAGTGATCAGGAACATTTTTTAATTTAAAAAACCCACCTCAACTTCCCCCGTGAAACACCTGCATAAAAACTGTGCATACAGTGTATGATACATGCAATTTATCATCATTGTGAGTAGGCTGGAGTGAGCTAAGCTTTCCAAACACTGTTCTTGCTGTGGAATGCAGCCATTCTTCATGATAGTCTTCAGGGCATAAGTATTTCTAAACCCAAAGTGTTTCACAGCATATTTTAAATAATCAGTCATCATATTAAATGTTCTCAGTAACTCCAGTGTTTCTGTGTTTGAGTTACTCCTTATTGCAGAAAAATTACACAACAACAGTAGAGAAAATAACTATTTCACCTCCAACACTAGCTTATCAAAATTTAAGTATTTTCTCCCCATTATTTTATTTCAGTGCAGATTTTTGAAAACTATAAAATTGCTGGGCTTAAAAAATACAAATCTTAAACCAGACTTGTAACCAGCATTATCCTTGGAGCTCTGAACTAGTCTAAAAAGAGATTTTTTGTAGAAATATAAATTCTTCTAATAGAGAAAACTGTAAATGGTAATATTTAGATCTGTAGCATATGGGCAATATAATTCATGTCAAATGAATTAAGTAGTGTAAGTTGGTCATTATGATTCCCAAAGCAGCCAATGGGAAGGGAAATGCTCACAGGAACATGTACAAGCACAGGACAATTAATTCCTCATTTTTTAGACGTGTATTTTTTAGGATGAAATGAGTTAGATATTTGAATATTTGATATATATACGGACAGAAAAAATATCTTACAGCACAACAGATAATTATAAGCATAAATAAATAGGAACTTGGGGTACCCCTCTCTTGAGGCACAGGCACTACACAGACTATACTCATGGGGAAGCAAGATAAAAGGACACATGGGGGGTTTTGTTGATATGTTTGCTTTCCCTAAATACTCTAGTCTAAGAAAGATGGAGTACTTGTGTTTCAAAAGGGTTCTGGAAGTATCAAACATTCTTCTCTATTCAGTTCATCCAGTGGATCCAACTCTGAAGCTGATGCTTAGGATATAATCAAATTATCACCATGTTCAGTGAAATTTTGGATTCAGTCTGGACAACTGAATTGAGACCAATTTGCAGATAAGATGAAGTATGAAGTGCTAAAATGAGGTTTGTGGAGCCGTGAGGAACATATTCTCTGTAAGTCCAATTTATGTAAAATTCGTGTGATTTCATATTTTATAAGAATATTGGAGTTTCTACGGGAACCTTAAGCACAGTTTTGAGAGATCCTTTGCTGATTTATGCTTTGCATTCTCACGTGATTTTTGACAATGAAGCAGATAAAATTTGGCAGTTTTGACTGTGTTTCATTTTGAGATTTTGAGCTTATTTGGACCTGAAACACAAGCAAAACTTGTAGCTGGGGACCCACCCAGAAAGAAATTGAAGAAAACAGTGACCCAGCCCTCCATAAAATTAAATCAGGCCTTTGCACATAATTCTTACTTACAGATATTAAAATTAGATGAGATTAATCTTGTGCTCCAGCCACATCACTGTTGGTGACAAAAAGCAGTAGTTTCCAAAATGTAGCCTACATGGGCACGAGGAGACACATTTCCATATTCTCTCCGTTGCTTCTTGCACACAAGCATTTGAAATGGCAGAGCTCTAACACAGTGGGAACCCAGCTCTAACCCTGCACCAATCTGCTCACCTGCCTGCCAGGTACCACCAACTGCACCCATCCAAACCCATCTCCTCTGCTTAATGTACATTCACCTATGGCATGTTTCACTTCAGCAAGCTTTTCATTGACAGAGGCTTTTTGCCTCCTGATGCTGATCCCACATTCTCAGGCAGGAGATCAGGCCTTGAAAACAGCTGGTTTCTGGCAGAAGTTGGAAAGCCAAGACGTTTCTGCACTCAAGTACTTATCTGAAGGATCTGTCTGCAGCTCTACTAAATGACTCCGCCTTGACAGACCTGGCAACTACTGCTGTTGTGCACCACTTTAGCAGGCTGGAAACTTCTGCACCACACTAAGCAAAGCTTGTATCAGCACTAGCTCTCCCATCCTGCCAGCAAACTTATGTCATGCTAGAGAGGTATGACACGGAATAAAGTTTTTAGTTTTGTACTACCACAGGCACAAGAAACAGTACAACTATGAATTAAAAACAAATAATGAGAGAACAAAATCTTACTCAAGTGAAAGGAATTATAAGGATGACACAATTTATGTGCAGCGACAGGTTTTACATAGTTTTGAGTCATCTATAGTTTATTAATGTATTTTCATTTNGTCTTGCTCAAGTGAAAGGAATTATTAGTTTATTAATTATTTAATTAATTAATAATTAGTTTATTAATGTATTTTCATTTATTCCAGTGAATCACATCCTTTGTCATCTTAGCTGAATTTGCCAGTGATGGAGAACTGAACTGTCACTGCTGATAACAGTTCTAGTGATCAATCCATGAAATGTAACCACACGAAAATGACTAGTTTGTTGGGCTTTATTCTGTTACACCTTTGGGCAGCCTCTTGCTCTACATTATTGCTCTCAGAGCTCAATTTTAAAGAAAAAAAACCAAAACCTTTTCCAGATAATTGATAATGTCATTTAACTTTGTATTTTTTTTCCCCTAATCATCCATAATCTTGTATGAAGTTCATAAGTTTAAGATGTTTTTTACTTCAGTGCCAAAATAGGAATAAATTTAACCTCAGATTAAAAAAACACGCATGGTGAACAAGCGGTATACAATCTGACAGTTTTTTCTCCAGGAGGTATCTTCTCAAGCAGTCAGGTTTGTAAGGGAATTGCAGTGCAAAACATACATTTTCCAAATGGTTATTAGTAGTTTCGAAGTTTTTCTGGCACAAGTCATTCATATGTAAGATTTAAGAAATGTTCTGCCTGAATTTATCTCTTCAGAGTCTGAAAGCCTACCCCAAGCTTAAACACGACAGCACTGCAGGCATCACAAAGAAGTAGATCATAAGCAGGTTTAAAACACTAATTATATTGACTTAAAGGCCTCTTGGGTTGAAGTCAGGAATAAAAAGGTCAAGAGCAGTCTTAAGGACTGCCCAGTATAACAGCAGTAGGGGAGAGAGTGAATGACAAGTTGTTGCTGCTTTTTTTCACTTCAATGAACAGTATGGATTATGAAATGACATGAAAGGGAAAGCTCTTGCACCTCAAGGAAACACAGCCCTGACCTCTAGAAGGAAGAACACCTTCAGCACAATCTGACCCCATCAGGTCAGTGAACCCACACGAAGAAACATACTGGAATAAATGAGACAATTCAGATGGTCAGCTTCCTAGAAGTGTTTGCTACTTAAAATTTTTGGGAGGCCAGTGTGAAACAGAACATGTAATTGATGTGAGAGAAAATCAAAAATACACCACATCCTTTACCTTTTTCTCCCCATCTTCTTTTTTCCTTCATCTCATTCCACTCTTTATGACTGAGGGGGGAATGACTTAGCTAGGATGTTTCCTTGAGGCCATGAAGAGGAGAAAGGACATAATGAGTTCTAATGACTGAGACTATGTACAACTGACAATTTCAATGTAACAGATGACTTATAAAATATTAGGATTACCCCAACATTTTGTCACAGAAAGTAAATATGAATTCCAAATGAAGACAGTGTCTTAGGACAAAAACAGGCAGATACTTTTGAGAAAAACTTCCAGTGGGAGAGGAAGAGTCCACTTCATAATTTGACTGCAAACGTGAACCAGGCTGAGCGAAAGAGAGGGAGCAGGAAGAACTCAAGATGCAATGAAAAAGAAAACTTCAGCTCAGCAAACTTTCCATGATGAGACCAGGCTTTGAAGAAAGAAGAAGGGGAAATAAAGGAAGAGAGAGGGAGAGAGGCATTACACTGCCAGACCTTTGCACTCACTGTAGGCAAGATACTGGAACAGCTAAAAAGGAACTTTGGAGCCAGATATATTTTAAGTTTCTGTTTTCATATTTCATTCTTTGTTTCCAATTTTACAGTCAGGAATTCATCTCACTGTTTGCTAGGACACATTTCTTTCCTTCTTTAGTCTTGTGTAAAGAATGGGCTGTTTTGGCAAGAGCCATGCTATGGAGAAATAACCTGTGATGCTGGATTAACTCATGCTGGACATTGTCCTTTACCATGTGATGAAGGAGAACAATGGGTTTAGGGCACAGAATGTCTTGTGAAGTTCTTGCTAGACACAGCCCCCACATGGACTCCAAAACCCCAAGCTTCTCGGAAACCTAATTGAGCCAACAAGGAACTGGGTAAACTAAAACCTGTGTAAACTTGTATGAGAGCAAAAATAGGGCAGAGTGCAAATCAGACATTAAACAAGCCTTTTGGTTTTTTTTTTTTTCACTCTCCCCAGCCCTTTCAGGTGTTAGAACAAGTAAACAGCACATGACAATTTTGGCTTATTTTTTATCCTGATATCAGGGTTAAATTTATTCTGCTTTTCTACCTTTCCTCCTTGCTACAATTATTGCTTGAGGTTCCAAATGTGTCAGTTTTAGCTTTCTGTTAAAGGCAAACATGTGCATGAGGTCATTTTTGTTACAGTGAGTAAGACAAATTTCAAATGTAGCCCTGATCAAATAGAGCTGGGAATTTTTGTGTTTTAACAAAACGTTCTCCTTTATGTTGGCATCAATGGCAGTTCTTATATGTAATAACATTAGTACTGGTACCTGAAGTTCACCACAAGGAAATGATCCAAGACAGATGATAATAAAAAATGGAGGGGGGAAAAAACGGGTTGTGGTTACAGAGCAAAAATCTCACTTATTAAGATTATATCATCACTGCAGAGTTGCTCAGCTGGTGTACCCAGTTTGGCAACAAAGGCCTGCCAAAGCAACTGGAGTGATGCCTTTATCTAAGCAAGATGAATTGCAGAGCTGTAGGTTAGTGTGTGTGCTAATTGTTCGTCTTCTCAATCTGATGAATAGCTCACTTTGCAGGGGGCATTCTGATCTCCCTCTTGTGCCTTGCCCTTGCTTCACTCCATCCATAGGAAAATGGCCAATGTCTTCAGAACCACACCATGTGTCCAAAGAAGCCCTGTCTTACACCTGGGACTCATACCTAGTTACTGCTATTTTGTTCATCGTAATACACCAGTTATTGCTGTTCTATTCATCATAATACACTAAAAAAGTTATTGGTGCAACCAAATATGAAATTAACAAGGACAAATTAATCTTCTTTCACTTTAGACGTTTATGGTGCGGAGTGTGATCCACAGGAACCATTCTAGGTGTCACCATGACATTGAGATGAAGATAACCTTAAAAACATCTGTTCATTGTCTACCAAGAGAGGGGAGCTGAGATGTAGACATTTACATCAGTTAAGATGAATCCTGCTCCAAGTGACTAATCTCAGCTGGGAAAGAGATATCACTTTTTTTACTGCCTTGAGTTCAGATTACTGACTGTCAGAGTGGGCACTGGATTGCAGAGTTGAATCAAACAGATTAGCTGAGGTCATGAGAGATGCAAAGCAGGGTGGAGTACAAGCATTTACAGAGTCAGACCCTGGTTACCTGCCCTCTCCAGCTGAGTCATCACTGCTGGTGTGTCTTTTTTCAGTGTGTCTTAAAAAATTCTGCTCATTAATGAGCAACAGTTTAAATGCTGTGGTTGTCCTAAGATTGATGTTTGCCATGAAGATGGAGGGCTAGACCAGAGACATAAATAAAAGGAATAAAAGGAATAAAAGGTGAGTATTTCTGCAGACTAGTGACAGACAGTAGAAAAGGTCAGCACTTGCAGCTGACACTGGAGCAAACAGACCTTTTTAGATGTTTCCCACTATTGTTTAAACTAAACTTCCTGAATTCACACTGACTGGGCAATGAGAAATGTACTTGCACAGGCAGGGATCTGTCTAAGCCAAGAAACAGCAAGTTTAGAAAAGATGCCAAACTAAGAGTTAACAAATGAATGCTGGGTTTTCTGGAGGAACCCATGAGCTTTCATGTAAGGGAGCTAAGGAATCCCCAGACAGGATTGTTATCTTATTGGGGGAAACTTAGAAAATTATAAGAATCAAGCAAGGAGGCTGATAGATGAATGATTGGTAAAATGAAGTGGAAAGAGAGAGACCATGCAGTGTCATGATACTTGTAAACACCAGGTTTAAAGACAAAAATAAGTGAGGGATTTCTATCTCAAATGTGATTTTCCATTGTGTTTATTCTGTCTAAAGACTTCAGCAATGCAGACTGGATCTTCCTTGAAGATCCAATCCTTCTTGTCAGAAACCACACAGTTTGATTAGATTTGGAATCAGTCAGTTAGCCAGAGAGATGCTCATGAGTTTTTCATTGCATCCTTGCATTTTCAAGAAAAATACAGACATTCCCCAAGACAAATTTTCTTAACAGTTTTGGGGAAAGCAGTGGTTGCTATAGCTGACCATGATTACCATGATTATTCACCGAATACCAGCCCACTAGGACAGGTGTCTGGTCTGAGCCTGGGAAAGGGAAAAATCAAAAATTGTTCTCTTTGAGGTTTCATCCAGGTACATTTCAGGCTACTACACAGAGTTACATTTGTCTCTCTCTATTTATATTCTCGATCACATACGTGGATTCATAAACTGATCCATTTTAGAAACCTGTGCCCTGGATGTAAGCACCTTGTTTGGAAAGTTTGTTAACTGCATGTCAAAGATGAAACTGTAGGAAAATCCAAGCAACACTATAGACAAACTCAGCAAAGAGTACCTTATTCTCACATTTCAGCAACAAAAGCAAGACAATCACTTCCCATTTTATATGTGAGAAGACCTCTGGCAATAAAAAAAATCAAATAAGACTCAGAAAAAAAGCTGGGCTAATAAAAAACTTATGTGAGAAATGAAGCAACTTAGTAAGACACATTGATTTCATCATTCAGATCCTGTGAGATTTTTTTCCATTAGTTGGTAAAGCATTTCTCCAAACTTTGCCTTGATGAGAAAGCACTGTGTTTAACATGATAATGAGCTTAGCATCAGTTTTCAAATCTTTATCACAGAATTAGAGCTGAAGTAATAAGAACAATATAAGATTTACTTGCATCTTCTCTTGGTCAGTTAGCAATGATCAACATGGTGTCAACTAACTCAAATCTCATGTGTTCAAAGTTTTGGTTGTGACAATTTCTGGAAATTTTTTTTTGTGGGTTTGCATACATTTTCTGAGTATGATGAATTTCCAAAGAACTATGATGAGAAGATCTGTATGGAAACTGTTTTCTTGTTCCTGAGGAGTTTGTTTAAGGCCTTTTTGATATGAAAACCTCTGGCTTCATGTACCTGGCAAGTTGTGGATCATCTTCATTGTGACCTTGGTACTTGTGAAACCTTGTGAAAATTAATCATTGACGTTCAGTTACACTTGGGCATTTAATTTCATTGCCAGTTTCAAAACCTCTGTAATATATGGTTGTCAATATCCTTTACTATGGTCTCTTGATAATTTAGTCAATTCTATTTCCACTATCAAAAGTAAGTCTGGCCTATGATTTTAAAGCTGGAGACATGATCATGATTAAATCTGAAGTTCTCCTACATCAATGAGCTGTAGATTATCATTGATCTATTCATTGAAGCCCATAGCTCCAGCCTGATCTAGAACTGTTTTGGATTTTTGTTTTGCAGTTTCACTGTGGGTTTGTTTGGTTTATTTATTTATAAGAGAAAATAAACCTAAACCCAGAATTTCTCTTTTTATCTGGGTAAACTGAAGATCTGGAGAGTTCAAATGGCTTTGGCAAAGCCAATGCATAGGTTAGGGCAGAGCAGGACCAGCACTCAGACTTGTATCCCATATTCTCATTGCCCTGGTAGACATTCAGATGTCTCAGTGCTTTTTAAAGTATGAGTACCACCAACCTTGAGTGATCAATTCAGAAACCAGGCAAATGAACAAAATCTGGGATGTAACTGAGATAATTCAATAGACTAAGGAAACCTAAGAAAATAGTTCAATGCTGCAGCATGAACATGAGATGAAGCAGAAGAGAAACAAACTTTGATTTATTGAATGAAAGTAACTTATTTAAATACATCTTTACTGAATATTGTCCTGGAAACCTTGTTTTGTCTAGTAGTGCATTTATTTTTAGCATGGGCTTTTTAATCTTCTTTTCTGGTGCTAGAGAGAAACTAGAAGTATGTTATATCCGCTGGGGTTCTGAACTATTGAATAAAGGATTCCAGTGGTATTCTACCTGGCATTTTTAACATCAGAGCAGATACCCTTCAACTCCAGAGGCTTACAAGGCAAAAATTTTTGTTACCACCTGCTGCAGTGCTGTGTTGGGCTTTTGAAACTGAAGCCAAGACAGTAGTGCTGTTAACCTATTTTGTTAGCAGATCATGCTGCCTTCTGCTGTCAGAGGTGGCAATGTCTGAGGATCTTTCTTGAGGTCCTAACCAGTGCTGCTCACCATTGTGTGCTGTCAGTCAATGAAAGGAAGAGAGACACCTAAAATTATTCACCTAAGTAAGCATATATAGAGATGGTGGCAGAGTTAGGTGACATTTTCAAGACATCTTATACATGTCTTAAATCTTGCCCTGCATATATGTATATTCCTGCTCCTTCTGTCTTGATTTTTTTGGGATGTTGGCAGTGCTCTGCACACTAAGGGTCATGACTGCTCTAGGTGTCAAAGAAGAGTTCAGAAGCTTGTGGAGGATTTTTTACAAAAAAAACAGCAACAACAAAAAGACATGAATGTTATGAAAAGCAAGTTATGCTGTTTAACCTTTGATTAAAAGCAGCAGCCCTTCATTCAAACCTCACACTCTTTGCCCTTACTGTGCTCTGCATTCAGAAGGGTTTTGTGAAGACAGGAGGGTGAAAGAGCTCACAGTGTTCAAAAGTGAAATTTTTTATTTCATCTGATTATCTGCCTAAATGCAAGTGGAGGTTACACTAACAGTGAATGCAGATAGAAAACACATCTGCAGAAAGAGAAGGCCGTGCTCTGTGGGCTGTCTTCATCCAGTCTAATACATCTACTACCCCAAGCAATCACTTGAGATTTCAAACTCAAATTTGGACCTCTTCAGCATCACAGACTTGGCAATAAAATTAGTCTACAATCTAGTTTTTGAGAAAAGTGACCAGTAGTGACCTGTGTGAGTTGACTCTAGTTGCAATAAAATTTTGTAGGTCTAAATAAGATGTGGTTTATAAAACTAAGGTAAAGGCAGGGTGAGCTGGATGCCAAACAGAAGCAAAACTTAATAGGTTGCTATTGCTTCTACTGCTTCTTTGGCTGTGCAAGTCCAGTGTGGTGAAGTGACTAGGATGATAGGGCAGAGGGGCAAGAAAAAGGGGGCCAGGACACCAAAATCTCTCTGGTTTTGCATGGAAAAATGAGACATTGATGGCTAGCCCTTTCTATGCGGGTGTTTTTTCAAGTTCATTTTGGTTGTAGATTTAGATTTAATGAAAGGTGAAAGTCTGAGGTCACCAGAACAGTTAGTGAACCTTCTGCCAATTAAAGGTTTTGCCCCGAAGACCACACCTTGCGATGGCTGAATTTCACTGCCACCCCTTCCAGAGTGTTTTCCCTCTGCTGCCTTGTTATTGTAGTGATGGTGACATTGTAAATTATAGTCCCAGCTGGATGAAGAACCCTTCTGAACTGATCCTAGTGCTGTTCCCTATAGTATTGCTAATGATTACACAGCTGCCTTGTAGGCATTCTAGAGCATAGGCTCATGGGTCTGCCTCCAGCATAAGTTGCAATAAAGTTTATTTTCATTCAAAACAATATATATTGGGATTATTGTCAGAGCAGCCCCAGAGGCTTGCACAGGAGGTCTAGTAAGCATTGGTAAGAAAATTGGAAGCCTTGAGGTTATTAATGTTTCTAGAACAGCAAGCTTAGTGGCCAGCAGAGGTATAATTTACCTACACTAGCATCACTTACTGGAGCAAGGCAATCAAGTAAGAGGTCAAGAGACTTTAACACAACATAAGATAGATATATAGCCCTGAGCCTTTTAGGCCAGATTCTCAGCTGCTGTAAATCAACGTAGCTTCATGGGAATCAGTGGACCTATGCAGTTTTCAATGTGCTAAGAATCTGGCCTATACCCTTTATGGAAGTTATCCTAAGATCTAAAATGAATGCAGCAGCAAAACTCAATTTTTATTTTTGCTTTGTTTTAAAGCCAACACATGACATTTTTAGCTCAGTTATACATTGATTTGGAGAGCAGGACTGAAGTTTAACACTTTTGGCAAGGACACATCTCAAAATAGTAATGAAAGACCTGATGGGATTCCATCAATACACATTAGCTAATAGAGAGAAAACGCAAGTAGATGCAGAAGGAACAAATATCTGTTTTTAACTGGTTGGTAACTGAAGTTCAGGTAGCATGCAGTCTTTTTGCTTGCAGCTGTGGGTTTCGTCTATAAAACAGAAGTTCATGTTCCTATTTATAAAAACGAGTTTGACCAAAAATGTAATATCAGCTTTTGGAGATTTACGTGACATGAAAATGTGCTTTGAATTCATGCCAGGGGATAGAGTGAAAAAGCTGACTGAGATAGCTGAGAGTGTGAGGAAGACACAGACAAATAAAATGCATGCACCATTGACTCACAAATGCACAAGAATTAGTCCTTCTTGGTACATGCAGATCCAAGCCACAATTTTTATTCCTGGATTGCAGTCCAATTCTATGTCTCAGTGCAGTCCCAGAGCTGTTGGAGTTTCAGAGACTGCAGAGGAGGTTATGTCTAGTGTTTTTCAGAATAATTTGTGGCAACCCCTAAATGTAAATTCTGTGCTAACACTTGAATCTCTAACAGACACTTCAGCCTCCAGTAGTATTTTCTTCTGTTCTCAAGAACATTTTATATTTACTGATTTATCACAGTTACATATAGTACTTGCCATGGGAAGAAACTTTTACTACCTTTCTCTGATGAAAACTTTAATATGGAGTGCAAAGAAACTCAATAAACATAAATATTTTTCTGAATTGGGGAGATTAACCTGCTAAGCAATTAATTTAGTCCTACATATCTATATCTATTATTTGTCCTACATATCTGTAGGGACTTGAGATACTTAAGAGTTCTACTTTTTTTAGGCTGTCTAGTTGTTCTTGTCCTCTGTCCTCTGTCTCTGTTTAGACAAAGACCTGACTCGAGCTGACCTCTGAGGAGAAGCTTAGTTGCTGTTGTTTGTATTAATATATCAATATTTTGAATCTTTGTATCTGTTGAAAGTCTGAGTTTCATAACTGATCTGACATTCAGCCTTCAATAGATGTTCTTTTTCTTGGCCCTGGAGATTAATCAAGTCACATCTTCCAGGTCAATAAGGTATTAAAAATTCGAGATACTGCTTTTCTTTCAAACAAGATACTTAAAAATTGGATCAGATGGGGATTTAACAGGTCAGAATTGAGAGGGCTCATAGCATTTTGTCCATTTCAAAGCTTGTCTTTAAAAAAAAAAAAAAGGTTTAAAGTAAAATAAATTGAAAGGTGATATACCCTGTGCTGAGAGCAGACAAGAGAATAGGAGCTGACAAAAGTGAGTTACAGCTTTCTACACAGTATTCTCTTTTTCCCTCCTTCAGTTCTCTGTGAATCAATTTATTCCCAGGTGTGCTTCCATGCAGCTTTTCTGGCAGGCAAGAACTTGAATTCTCACACCTACAAGTCCCCTCTGTTTGCTTTCTCTGCATTTGTTTTCAGTAAATAGAAACAAGCAGAACCCTGATGAAGTCTGAGAGAGCTACATCCCTTCCATCAAGACAGATTTGACTCTCCTCTCCTACCTGCCCACCTTCAGCACTGCTGGGGGCTTCTGCCTCCCCAGCAGCAGCAGCAGTGCAGCAGCAGTGATGCAGGAGCAGCGATGCAGCAGCAGCAGCAGCGATGCCACAGCAGCGATGCCACAGCAGCAGCAATGCAGCAGCAGCAGTGCAGCAGCAGCAGTGCAGCAGCAGCAGCGATGCAGCAGCAGCAATGCAGCAGCAGCAGCAGCAGTGCAGCCGCCCTGCCTCTAGGGGAGTTCACAAACCATCAGGCTCATGCACACAGACTGAACTGGACTGTGACTCAAATGGATATACCAGACAGTTAACTGCAGTTGCTGGGGAACCAAACACTCCAACAGTTCTGTTGCCACCACTGCTGCTGGGGAGGAAACCTCTGGGCAGAGAGCTGGGACAGAGAGCTGAAGAGCATGACTTCTTAAGTTACACCAAACTGGACCACCACAGAGTCTTTGGAAGTTCCTTCTGTCACTGTCTGGGTTGCCCTGGAACAGGGTTATAAAGCATGTGTGAGGCCAAGGAAATCTGTTCTTTCATGCTCCTCTGCATGGGTAACTGAAAACCCACAGCTTTACTCAACCATCTCCTCAGAGTATTTGTGCTCTCTGGAAGGGGAACTGCCTTCCAGAAGCCAGTGCTGGTGACAAGGGACTGACTGGCATGCCTGTAACCCTTTATTTTTATGTAGGCAGCCTGCCAGGATGATCAGAATCTAAATTTCATTCTGCTGCTCCAGGTATTGTGAAAACAGTGTGTTTCTGGACCACTGGATGCTGGGCTGTGAGCCACCCCAAGGACCAGGAGCCAGAACCTTGTCTGTTGGCATGTTCTATGGAAAGCATGTGGCTGATTCTTTCTTGGCCATTTATCTCCCATTCCAAACAAGGGGCAGAAGTTTGAAGTGTTAACCCTTCCAAATATTTAGGAGGGGGTGCCACATGCATGCATTGACTATTTCAGAATAAAGAGGCTGATCCACTGTTCCTGTTTGAGGATGGAAACTGCTGGTCAGGGTGCAAACCTTACCTGCACAACATATGAGGGTTTGTTTTCACTGATCTCAGTGAGTTTTTGCTTGTTGATACTTAAAAAGAACCTGACCCACAGCTCTCCAGAGCTGTGAGGATGGGATCAGATCCCATACACTATGTTACAAGCATCTCTTGATGACTCCCAAAGCACTTGCAAACACAAAAGTGTATAAAATATGAGATGAATGAGAAGCTTGAATGAAACAAAAATTTTAAACCTTTAGGAAGAATTTATCTCGGGATTTCAGAGTCTCCTGTTACTAATAGGTGAGGATCACATGGCCAGTGAGGATCATAGGACATGCCGCAACAAGATCAAAACATAAACACAATTCTTGTGTTATTTTAGCTAAACCAGGAACAAATCTGGCACCATTTGAGTCTGGCCTTTCAGCTCTGAGACAGGGCAATAGCAATGCTCATGCCAGCTGGCTATCTGCTCTGCAAGAGTCAACAAATTTCTTGACATGCGATGTCCTTCTATCTCATTTGTTGATTGGAGCAGTGAAATATTTATGAACTGCCATCAGTGGCCAGCTTTTGAGTTTTGACCCAGTAAAGGATAAATATGGGACAATTTGCCTTTGGCCTTTCACTTTGGCCAGTGACCAGCTTTCTGTCTGTTTGTGGTTTCAACTGGATGGGGAAACAAATGTCCCCTAGGTAAAACCCTTTCCATATCTATGACTTACTCCAGAAATAAATGATTTTAAAACCAAACACATCGAGTGAGAAACAAATCTCACACAGTTGTCCAATGGCCTCTGACCTCCCAATGGCTTGATGCCACCTGGCTGCCAGCTGGCTACTTCATTATGTGAGGAAATAGGTTTCTCACAGACAACGCTCCCTTCCACTTTTAGCCCTACCAAAAAAGAAAAATCTAACACACCTTTCCTATAGCACCCTTGCATTCCAAAATAGGGAGAAATGTGACACAGGTGGCTGCTGAACTTTCAACTTTGAGTGGCAAACTACCAACTAGCTACTGCTGGACTACACACTCCCACAGCAAAACAAAAACTTACTTGGGTAAATCATTGTACAGTTCTTTCACTGGAGGATAAGTATTTAAAAATTGAGAGAGAATAAGTAAATAAAAGAAAAAATCAAATATTGTGAGAGGTATTGCAGACTTTTTGTACATGTTAAGCCATAAGTAGAGATGCATACTTTTTAGCAAATATGCAAATAGCTAGACTGTATACACAGACTCTGCCAAAGGGTTCCTGCATTGTGCAAAAAGAGATGGGATGAGAAGGATTTTTACTTTGCTGTGAAAATAGCTCAGCTTGATTCAGCAGACATTTGCCCAGTTCCTGGAATGTGTGTTTTCAGGAATGATCATGTAAGCTTCCTGACCGTCCCAGCTGTCTACCAAAATCCAGGATCCATGAGATAAATTTGAATGCCTCTGAGAGCTAAAGGAAGGAGACCCTGGGTATAGTTCTCAGGCAGGTGATGACAGGGGCTCCTGGGATTCCAGTGCTAGGCAGGATAAGGCTGGGCTAGGCAGGCAGCTGGAATGGAGGGTGACATGCTGCTGCAGCTCATTTCCTTCCACAGATTGATGCTGCAATTATTCAACAGTTCCCATATCAACATGTGTTCTCATGAGATAGGTTCAGGAGATGCATCTATATTGCTCAAGAGCAATTGAACACCTTTATTTTACTCATATAATGATCAGACTTTGTAAAAATTTCACATTCTTTCTTCCTTTCATCCTTTCTTCCTTTCTTCCTTCTTTTCCTTTCTTCTTTCCTTTCCTTTTTTTTTCTCCAGTGGTACAGAAAACCAAGTATATCTGATCAACATTAGCTGTTATAACGAAAATAATTTTTAACCCCACTGTGACCCTAGAATTTCCCCTTTCTCAAGATTCTATTCCCTTTTTCATTGTGTGGCCCCTCTTAGTACATGATGTCCTCAATGATTGTCTTCCCACCCTCCCTACTCTCTGCCTGCCCATGGGGATTCTAAGGGTTGCAGGAGATGGGATTCTCCGTCTACTTTCTCCATGACAAATTCTCTTCCATCCTGTCATTTACATTTACAGCCTGACTCCAAGCCTGTTTATAGCCAGAGAACCCTTTTCATTTACTTCAGTGGGCTTTGAATCAAGCCTTTATAAACCACACATGTACCCAACAGGTATTTATTAACATGAGCTGGCCATGTACTCTATGCCATGAGTGTGGAAAAAACTAACAATAACTTTACAATTACCCACCTAAGCCCTCTAACAGGCTCCAAAGGCATGTCTCTTCGCCAAGCAAGCATTGAATCAAGTTTGACATTTCTAGGGTAAATCATTTTTGTGTTCTAAAAACCAAAAAAAAAAGGGTTAGGGAAAAAGTCCAAAGAGTGAGAACATCCCCATTTTTGGACAATAATATCATCCAAGTGTCCTATCCAAATGGCTTCAAATGTTCCAGAAACAAATGTGTATTCTGGGATAAGACCACTGAATGTGAGGTAAAATTACAGGTGATTCTGCTTGAGATTGGCAAGATTAAGCTAGGATTAAAATGGAATTAACAGTCCTACTAGTTTCAATTTTTTTTAATTATCCATGAAGAAATTAGTGTTACTCACAATCTTTCCAGAATGATTAGACATCTTTATGTATTGACTTTACATGCAGAGATTTCAATTCTTTCACAGACTGTGTCTTAGTTTATTTAATTTCGAGTAGTTGGGCATGAAATTAGAGGTTATTTTTTAGTCTCTTCTTGAACTGAATTGGTGGAGCCTGAACCATCAGAGAGGACAACCTAGTGGACTTGGACAACTCTCAACTCACTGTGCGGGTGAAGTGTCACAAAGGACTTTCCACATTTTATCAGATGAAGGCTCTAAGCCAAAAAGTTTGGATCCAGAACTAGATAAAAAGCACCCCCAAGGACAAATCTGAAGAGCTCCAGGGTTTCCATCCAAGCCAATTTCTAGCTGTGATGTAAGACAAGGGTATTTCTATTAATGTTTAAGTTTTGCATCATCTATTCTCTCATGCTTTAACTTTTTCACTTTCAGCAGCAAATCAATCATCATAATACTAGCAAAAGCTTGGTTTTGTCTTGTACATGTTATAGCTCAGGGTGGATTGTCCTGGTGAAATATGTATCTCTGAGAAAGAGCTTTGGAGGCAAATATCCACTAACAAATAGTTTTGTCTTGTTCACTAAGGCCCAAATTTTTTTAAAGTAGATGTCAATTTGGAGTTTTCTGAGTCCTACATGGGCATTTACATGAGTATAATAAGTGTCTTGCTTATTAAAAAAAAAAAAGCCCAGTTACCCTGTGTCCAACTTCAGCAGTTCCTTTTGAAACCCATAGCTGAAATAATTCCTAGTACTGTCCATAGATTGTGGTCACCTTTCCTTCATTTACTGTCTCCCTGGGGACATGTACCTTGGTAATTTCTTCTGCTGTTGCTTTAGAAACTCTGTAGTTGCAAGGGTTAAACAAAAGACTGTAAGTTCACAGATGTGAAAATACATATTTTTTGGCAGGTTAAATGCACTAGGCAACTTCTGCGTGTTTGTGCTTTGAGTAAGGAGGCCACCTGCTTCTAATGTTACAGGAATATGTTGGCTAGTGGAAAGGCAGAAACCATTTTTTACTAATTGAATAATTTCTGTATCTTATCCAAATGCCAGGAGATTGCTTCTATCCCATGATTAGCTTAAAGTTTTGATGACATATTTTAGAAAAACAAAAACAAACGCATTCCAAAGTCACTTTCCTTTGGTCCAAATCACTTTACTCCTAGAACAGAGTGATGGGAAAATGGGTATTCATGTAAGAAATGGTAGATAGGAAACAATTGTTTGCTTGGATTACCAAGGCAGTTGCTGGGTAAGATAGTGTTTGGTGGGTAGGCACAGTCAACTATTTGGCACTGGTGTATGGAATAGCAAACACATGCAGCAGTTAAAATCAAGCTTGCATTAATGATTTCATTGCCTGAACAAAATTTGTAATGTAAATCATTCAGAGGTGCTCTAAGGCATTTCTATTCTTAGAAGAAAAGTCACAAACTGGAAAGTACGTCACCTTTGCAATCAGCACCCCCTTTAGCCTGTAATGTGGAACACATGGTGGTTGAAGAGGTTACAGTGTTACAGAAATGTCATTACAGAATTTCTCTGTGTTAACATGTATCATCTGTCACATAATTGTTTGTTTTACAACCCATACCTATAATGGGCTAAGTGGGGACTATTTATATCAGTTAACAATGAGTGCCTTTAATTAGTATTTCATGCAACTGGAACATGTTAAAGATTCTGACACAAATCTGGCTTGGGTTGCTAAATTCCATATGAATTTCATTATGAAATTGCTAAGACATTACAGTTGCTCAGGTATTGAGGTTTATAAGTGCACTTCATCTGTTATAAAGCTAGAGCAAGTCACACACATGCTAAAGAAAAATCTCCAGAACAACAGCTTGCTATCTAACACAGTTGAATGAGAGTTTAAAGCAAGAAAGATGAAAATCTTTTATTATTTGAAATGTTCCTGTATTTGCTCTAAAACTGCAAATCTGCTAACATCTACACAGCTGAAGCATTATATAGAATGGAAAAGGTTAAGACAATGGAGAATCAGATTGTACACAAAATTGATAATGAAAACTTGTAAGAGTTGGACCAGTCAGCAAAGAGCTTCACAAGCTGTTGCCAGACTAGAATGCAAAGATGATGTTTTGCTAATGGTTGATACTGAGTGGCTACAAACACGTCCTATGCCTTCTGAGTGATCTCAAGGCAAAATATTTAGCCAAAGACCCTCACTCCCAGGCCAGGCTCTTCTCAGTGACTGAGGTGGCCAATGGGACATTTCAGTTTTCAATGACAGAGACCCCCAGTCCCCATGGGACTCATCCATGGGCCCTCATGAATTTGCAGCATGAAGAATGTGCCGAGGAGCAGTGCAACCTCCACAGAATGATGGGAGAGGAAAATGTGCCTGAGGTTATCTTTTTAAAATTTGGGTGTTGTGACGGTCCTTTAGACTGATGGAAAGAACATGTTAGAATCAAGCTTATGTCAAAATTAAAACAGTTCAGGAGACTAGGAGTGGGAGAGCAAAGGATGACAGGAAATCCCAGCAGCTTCATGCTGCCACCTCATTCTCAGATGCTGTGGCTGAGGTTCCATTCCTCTATGTGTCTCGGTACCTGAACCTAGCACTGCTTTTTTCCTTCCATACCTATTATTAAACTTGCTAATTTACATTGTAATGATACAGTAACTGAGCAGCTGTCTCTAGAACTTTTTCAAAACTTTCTTCTAGATTTTGAGATGCTCGAAAAGGAAAGAGAAACAGCTCAGGATGTCTCATTTTTGCCTTCTGCCCCTTGTATCAGCTCCCCTTATCAGTGCCTACAGTATTGTTGAAAGCATTTTCTGAGAAGCAATAATGTTATAATGAAATTATTTTACAGATACTTTAAATGAAACCTTCTGGTTGATACTGATCTAATAATGAATACACAGAATAAACTATTTTTATTAATGGAATACCAGAACACTATACATAATTCTAAAGAAACTCACTCTAGCTTCTTGTGAAATTACCAATTAGGAGTCCAGCAACAAGCCTTGTGTATAGCTGTTTATTCACCTTCAATTTTCATAGGCAAAAACCCATTTGTCATTTTAACTTTTCCTCACAGAGCACGTTGGCTGTCCCGTTTCCCTGGAGTGAGGTTGGTAATAGGAAAGATCTTCATGGTATGTTACCTGTTTTAAAAGAGAGGATCTGATTTCTGAAATTTGTTTTCAGTATTCCAGATATCAGTAAAGCAAGTTCTCTTTCTATCCACCCAATTCCTAATGAAATGTCTTGAAGATTTGTCACTTACACTATTAGTGTTTGAGATTCCCAGAAAATATTTTTAACCAGAAATCATAAACAATGGGGGAAAAAAAAAGATTATTCCATAATCCTCATATGATGATTACCTTTGATATCTCCTTTTCTTCTGTCAGACTTATTTAAACTTACATTTTACTTAAATCTACTCTTTTTTTTAAAACTACATTTTTCATGAAGAACTATAGCAGGAATTCTTACCAAAGTCTTCAGGCATAGGACATCATAAAAAATATCCATATCCAGTCTCTGTGTGTGCAATATATAGAAGTTATATAGAAGATAGGAATTTGAAGCATGTCAGCTTCAATGAGAGGACATATCAAAATATCTGAAATCAAATAGTCTGAATTGTGTGCAAGAGAGATTTTTGTTGGTGATTTTCAGATATATCCCCTTTTTTCTCTTCTCTTTCATCTCCCCTCAAATAATTTTCTGTCAAAACTTGTTTTATGATTGATTGTCTCTTTACTCTTTTTACTTTAGAAAACAATAAAATCTTTCTAGACACTTATGTAAGGAAAGTCTTTTCTCAGGAGAAATCTGGAGAATGGATCTTGATAAAAGACAATTTTTTTTTTTAATGGAAGGGAAAAAAAATAGAAAAATTTACATAAGAATATACTCTATATGTGTCAATGGCATGAGTAGTCTTTTTAAAAGTTTTAGAATGAAGATATATAAACAGATATTGGTTAGGTGATTTTTGGGTACTGGAAAAGTATTTCCCATGTCAATTTGAGTACAGTATGTCGAAGGAATAAAGATCATTAAAAAAAACTGGTGAGAAATCATGCAGCTGATTTGGAAGAAAGGGTTGCAGAGCAGCATCATGGTTTGTCCCCTTACAATCTGATGAAGATTATTTGTGAGGAGGAAAGTATTTGTTCAATGAGGATTTTAGCAAACCTTGTAGGGAGTTACACTGGCAAAAAATAATTTCTGGACCACTGGGGGTTTTTGTTGGTCCCAGCAAAGCATTTGTGTCCCAGAGAAAAGCTTCAAGGTATGATTCATCACCACATTGTGCTGTGCTTTCACTCTGTTCTGTCATCCAGAGGAAGAGCAGTTCTACCCTGACAAATGAGCTGGAATTGTACAGAAGTATCTGGCTTGACACTCCCAGGACTGCTGCCCAGTTTAGCTGCGCCCTTGTGAGTGGTAATATGTTCATTTGAAATATTCTTAGAGCATCAGGCATTTTTATCCTTTCATTTTGTCTGCTTTATTTTTTTTTTTCTCTTTTATGTGTGTGGTTTCTTAAGTTTTTGTACCTCTGATGTGAACCAACACCCTTCTGCACATCTCAAAAGCCACTGGAAATATAATGTGAACAGTAGTTTGTAAATTAAATATGCTTAAGTAGCAGAAAACTGCAGTAACTAAGGGTGATATATGGACTTGGAAGACTAAATGTAACTTTGTGGATTCAATTATAATTACAGCTGTATTAGCTGGCACATTGGCAAGACAAACCTGCCAAGACTGGCTTACTAGAAACTAGAAAGGAAGGCTGACCAGATCATCAAAGAATAGCTCTCTGATGACATAGTACCTGCAGCTCTCCAGCTGATGGCCCACAGATCCAGCTGAAGACACTAGCTGGTTTTTTGGGAGGCATCAAACAGAAGGGATGATGGTTTGCTGCCAGGGTCAATGGCAAGAGGGATGTTTCCTCTTAGCAAGTTTAGGGAAGTCTACAGAACAAAGAAGGGGAAATTACAAAAATATATTGGATTTTAGAGGTGTCAGAGCTAGGTTACAGTTACTTATTAGGGAGGAAAGGTTCAGAAATGCAGTGCTTAACACTCTCTCCAGCTCTGCTAAACTATTTATGAAGAGCTAACTATAATTAGAAATCCAAATTTAAAAAATGGTAAACCAAAAATTTACTTTAAAAGTGGGCAGATGGCCAACACTTTTTACTGAGCAGCACTGGAATGTTAATGTGGAACATACGCAAAACTGTTATGAAAAAAAATACACCTCTTTAATGTTAATATTCAAATAGAATGAATGATAATTGCATTAGGCACCAATTGGGACTCAGCATAGGTCCCTGAGAGCTGGAAATCCATTATACGTTACAGGATAAATTGGTACTGACAGAGCCAGTTTGAGAAAATTTTTCGCAGGAAAGAAATCTGAAAGGGAAGAGAAACACAATTTTTCTTGCAGAATGAATGAAACCATTTTGTCAGTTAGTAGGAACTAGAATAATACCTGTCTAATTTGACTTTTTAAAAAAGTGCCTTTGATCTAAAGTGCATGTGATGTGTATAAGCTCATACCAAATACTGGAATTTTTGAATAATCTGTATAATTGCTTTCCCAACCTGATTCACCCATTTGGTTAAGATTTAAGAAAATAATCACCTAAATCATTGGCCTAATTTTGTCCCTCAACACCTACCCATGTGGAATCATAGGGAGAATTTGTGGTGGGTGGAACATTATTATCTGATCTGGAATTTACCCAGAACCTGAGGTGAATAACACACGGCTTTCTAGGCACTTGTTTCACTTATTGATCACTATTTCTCTGTGGTGGTCTTGATGATGAGTAAGCCAAAACCACTGGGGTGAGAATTAACGTAAAATATTTCAAAACTTGAATGGAAAGCATATTGCTGTACTTTGGCAACAGCCACATCAGAAAGGCTCTATTGAATCAGAATTCTTGGTAGAGGTTTTTCTTGAGTGAAGGGGATCCCATTACAAAGAGTTGTGGCACGAAGCCCAGAGAGGAAACCTTTTCTGGGTTCTCTCCAGAACCAGCCCGAGTGTCTCTGCGTCCTGCTTCTAGAGAGGGCATCCCATGTGAATTACTCTGGCTGCAGTCAATCAGGTCCCACCACTGCTTCTGGCTCTGTCTCATTGCTCTTGTTAGAGCTACAAGTGAAGCTGGTTATGAAAAGGACAAAGAGGACCTGTGTGCATGGAAGGAAAGGATTAAATAGAGAGGATGTGTTTTTCAAGTGAGTCAGGAGAATATCAAGCCAAGAGCTAAAGGGAGAAGGGGATCAAATTGTTATTTATTTAAAATTATATTGTGACATTCAGGTGGAAACACTAATCTTTTTCATATCACTGAAAAAATGCACAGTGCATTCCCATCTTGAATTTAGGTCTGGTCCTGCATCCTCCAAAATCCATAGGAAAACTAAGGAAAATACAAAGAAAAGAACAGACGTGATCGGAAATATGGAACAGTAATAACACAATGAAACAGAGAAACTAAAAAAAACTCAGCTGGGAGAGGATATAAAATCATGTTCTGTGTGAAATTTAGGTGCACAAAACAATTTGTTCACTAGAAGAAGAAATATTTTCATTTGTATTCCAAAACTAGAAGCATCAGATAAAAGTATCTGGTCAGAGATTCAAGACAAGTTTTTTTCATACTATTCACAATACAACAGTGGAATTTAATGTCATAGGTTGCTAGACTTGCCAAAAGAAAAGGGACGTTCAAAAACTACTGGGGCTTATGTCTCATCCACTGAAGAGGATTACTGCAAGGGTTATTAAACACAAAGATTTTGCCTCTAATTTTATAAGTTCTTAATTCTCTCATGGCTGGAGCCAGGGAGGCTTGCTGGGCCAAAAGCACTTTGTGTTGCCCTGTTTGTTCTATGTTCCCCAGATTTCCTTTACTGTCAGAAGCACTCTGCTGGGCTGAAAACACTCATATCCAATCAAATGCTGCTTTTTTCTGATGTTCTCACCTTGGTCTTTCAGGGTCATGTTAACACAGACTACCTGGGAAAGACAGAAACTTCCCAGAGGTGCTGGGCTGACAATAACTGTTATAGAGTGACCACAGAGCTTCCTACAAATAAAGGCCCAGGCACATAGCTAGCCCCCCATGAACTCTGCTGAGTTGGAGATGTCCAGCTGGTTAGGGCCATCAGCCACAGGAAAATCCCAGGCAAAAGGTCTGCTTCCCCTTCCAGTCTTCCCAGACAAAACTTTCAGTCAGAAGAAGGAAGAAATGCCCAGGAAACTCAGCCTTAGGATAGACCTAAGGGTTATAAAGTATTTAAAATGGATTACTGAGTAAAAATATAAGTACATGCTACTAAATTCATGCCTTAACAGGAAAATCACCATCCGTAGTACACAACCTGCATTGCAAACTGAATGGTTGGTTTGCCTACATATTTTCCATGCCAGAAAAATCCCTAAACGCTGTATTATCCTGGAGAACTCTAATATTTTTATTTGAATCTTCATATTTTCTGTTTAAATAGTCAGAATTTTTGAAAATAATATGTAACAATTAAAAAAAAATCTTGTAGTCATGCAAAGGGAATTGTCCAATTCTCATCTTGGTAAGAAGAGAAAGTAATTTTAAAGGGGAAATCTAAAAATTGCCTTGAAGTAAATATCTATTCTTTCTTTCATTTAATATGTGGCTACAGACCAGTGTTTCAAGAGAGTTAATTTCACAAAACCTACAAGAATTATGAATGTAAATCACCCACAGAAAACAATGTTCAAAAAAGAAGAGATAATGAAGAAGTGTTTAAAAAAGTTTTCTCTCTTATTCAAGAATCCCAGCCCTAGAATTTGAAGATGCTAATGGTGCTAAAGTAAAACAATCTAGCAGAGAAGAGAAATGGTGGCAGATAGGAAAATTAAAATTCCTCTTGAAGAAAGAGAAATAGAGAAAGAACGAGCAGCCAAGCATAGTATTAGACAAGGAACTGCAGCAAAAATTATGAAGGAAGCCCAAGAATGAAAGGAGGAACACTTCGACAAGCCAGAGAAGTGTAATAGCACCAAGGAAAACCAGAGAGTGTCCATGACATTTTGTAGTTGGAAATATTATTGCAACTGCTATTTATGACACAAAGGAAGCGTGTTCAATGGCATTCCTGCTTTTTTATTCACGACAGAGCTGGAGGGGACCTTCTTATCAAAGGGCAGTTTCCACTTCTACAGCAAAGATGGAGGATGATAAATCACTAAGTGAGGATTCTCACACCTGCAAGTGGGAAGAGAGGAAAAACATGAGCTGTTTGAAGCACTGAAGAAAGTGTAGAGGTGTAAAAAAAGGCTATAACTGAGGTAACACTTTGAGAGTTTAACAATAAGGACATCAGCCTTGGCATTAGTCCCTGGCGGAATAATGTAATGCATCATTTGTAACTTCTTTAATTAAGAATTAAAGAAGTACATAATAAACATCAGAATGAAAAATTAATGAAAAGACATATTTTGTCGTTTAGCTTTTTTTTTTCATGTCTGTACTTTCATATCTTTGATGAAATTAAACTTTCAGTGATACTAATGTTGATATAATTTTTGTAGATATATTACTTGAATTTTCTTTTACTTTGACCAAGAAATATATATGTGATAAGTTCAGAGTATTGATCCATTAAATGAAGGACTGATTAAGTATTCTTGTGGAATTGGGAACAATAAATCACTTGTGAGTCATCTCTAATGAAGTAGTTTAATTTAAGCTTTAATTCATGGTCGACTGCTGCTTAATGTTTTTACTGATGAATTGGAGGGGAACAGAGAATTGTTATATATCTTCTTTAGAGATTACATTGTTAAGAAAGAACGCTTAATAGCAAAGACAATTAATCAGTTACTTTGAATAATTTGCTTTCTGTGCTCAACTGCAGGTAAGTGAAATACCTTTCAGTGGAGGCAGATTGTATTGACAGACCAGGGAAGTATCCCTGCAAATGGCTTGTGAGGTGTAAAGGATAAACAAATGAGTTCAAATCTCCAGTATAGCCCTGAAACAAAAGGAGTAATACAGTTCTTGTATAGATGAGGAGAGGAATCTGGGGGAAGCTAGAGGATGTTGTGTTAGCTCTGGATGTGGTGATGGCAACCACTTCCAGGATGCTGTGCTTTGAGCTGAACTTTACTCCTGTAGGAAATTTTGGAGGTAGAAAGAGTTTTGACATAAAGATGTAGGATGGTGAAAGACCCTTTACAGCTGAGTCTTGGGGACCCCTCTCCACCTGTATTACATGTGAATGAGATTGTTGGCAAGAGTCAAGTTTGACGTGACTGGATGAGCTGACACTTAATAGCAGAGGCTCTTCATCTTATCAGAACTCAAGACTGAAAATAAATGCAATCAAATTCAACCTTGAAACAAAGTGGAAATTTTAGTCCTTTTTGAGTTAATTGATCACTGAAATGACTTACAAAGTTTGACTTGTGTTTCCTCTGTCCCTGGTAAGCATTAAATTTTGCTAAGTTTTTTCTAGTTGAAATAAAGGTAATTTGAGGAAGATTTATTGTATATATGTTGAGTCAATGTAGCTAATTATACCATATCATCTCACACTGTAATTTTTAAAACAAATAGTTCTGCTCTATCAATGCTTTTTTTTTCTTGAGATACATTCCCAATCATTTACCCCATTATATGGATGCATGCCCAGTTTGAGGTTGGCTGTAGCTATGCACACTTATTTGGTACAACAGTTTGCTCCAGAATGTTTGAAGACAATGCAAACCCAGAGCCTAAATTATAGATGTCTAAATGGAAAATGATCTGAAACTAATCTCTACTGTAATGTAAATCTCCACATCTCCCTTGGAGATACTCAAAACCTACCTGGACACAATCCTGGGCAACCTGCTCTGGGTGAACCTGCTTTACCAGGGGAGTTGGATTACAGGGTCTCCAGAGGTACCCTCCAAGCTCAGCCATTCTGTGATTCTGTGATTCCTGATTCAGTGAGCACACAGGGTTCTTGTGAGAGGTGCAATAGCAATCTTAGAGTGACCAATACAGCTCAGTGCAAAGAAAACATCTTCTGTCACCAAGTTTCCTCTTATTCCCTAATGGAAACTCTTCATAGGTCCTCCCAGTTCTTCCCAACAGCAGAGCAGAAATAATGTTTGGAATTGTCTGTGATGTTACCCTTGTTACTTTTCAGTATTTTTGATGAAAATCGCAGTACCTGTAAAGACTCTATTTTACTACAATTCATTTAGACCAAGGTTTACAACCTAAACCTTCTGGACTGCAGCAGCTTGTCTAGTTGTCTGCTCCCTCTCTGACCGTGGTACAAATTCCCTTTGTGCCAATGCATTTGTTTCCATGGCAATGCTCTCAGCCAGGGAAGTTATTTGGTTGCAGAGTGGCAGAAAATTACTTTTTTTCTTCAAAGTAAGCTAGTTTACAGATGTGCCTGAGAATAGAGCCACATAAATAATTTCAGTAGCAAAAATAGCTGACGAAAAGGAGGAGAGGGGTGAGGGGAGGAGAACATGCAGGAAAGAGAAATTGAAAGGGGTCTTTCACCCTGGCTTTGCTGTGAAAGGCTTCATAGTGTGAGTTTCTCTGCACTTTGATTGTTTCTTTCTCTCTCTCTCTGACATACAAATACACGTACACAAATAGCCTTCTGAAAACCAGCCAGCAAAACCATCCTCCAAGATAATTTGAATTCCTTAGTGGTCTTGGGTGTGCCTTTGTTTCAGCTCAAATACTGCTATCACGTCGTAAATAAGCCTGTTTCTACTATCTTAAATGAAGAGTGACGGTCACACCCAGCAGTTCCAACCAGATTTAACCCAGCCTATAACAGTATTAATCCTAGATCACAACCATAAGCTTCTCCACATGTTTCAAATAAGGGAAAGTAGCGTAAACCCCGCACAGTTTTACAAGACCTCGTTCTAGTTCATGAGTGGATAAACTGCAGTTTCAAAAGCCATTTTAGCCTGAACAGGAAACCAAATTATAATAAAAATGACATGAAAATCCTGTTTTCACTGCAATGCTTAAGCCAATAAAAGAATGAACTGAGTTTATCAAAGTACCATGCAGTTTGCCCCCTCACAATGTCAGCTCCATCCCCACAAAGATCAGGTACAGAATTTGAACACTCCTTCAGTGGTCCTAAAATAGCCTTGTTTCAAAGAGGGAGGTTTCTCAGGTAGAGTGGATCTATTAGAACACCTATTACAGCATCTATAACAGGTTCCTTGAATAAATAGTGTTCTGAACAAACGGAGACCTGAGCATTACCCACTCTTCATTTTCTTTGTGGTTAAAAACAGTTAGCAGTATTAGTAACTTATTAGGACTTTATGTGAATTTTTTTACCACAGCCTTTATTTTTGGTGTACTTTGGTTAAAAGAGAGGAAAGGCTATATTATGTATGTTTATTTTCTACAGTATACACTATACAAAACAGCAGTAAAGATAATAGGGCATAGACATCAGGATTCTTACACTGCAAAAGCAGGCCAAATGTATGTTCCTTCCTACACTGTGTAGATACTCTGGTGAATATTCCCACTGATTTGGGAACGAGGAAGCTTGGGGTTTTTTTAATAAGTTTTTGAGCAACTCTTTATATCCCTGAAAATAACAGACACAACCTGAAAAAATTAACACAAGCTAAAAAAGCAACAATAATGCAAAGTTTGTTTAAATTTGTAGCTGATAGAAATCTACTTTTTACATCATTGTTGAACTAGAATAGACAGAATCCAATGAAAGTTACTATTAAGAGCTAACACATTTGTGAGAATGAGATGAGGTAGAATTTGTAAGAAACTGTCAAAGAGTTGGGCAAGGGAAAGTGGGAACTCCCTTTATTTTATTTTTTTACCCTTCTTCAATTCTGCAAATCAATGATGATTTTTATGATAGTCTAGGGTTTAGTCATCTCATGCTTCTTTAGCTGAAATTGTTTGCTGGAGAATTTGAATTTTTCCCATCTTCCTTGATCTTTGTTACTGTGTTAAGGTACTGATTTCATCTTCCTGACAATGGGGAAAATGTTGAAGTAATGCACCAATGCAATGTTGATTTCCAGCACTGTCCCTTCACTTAGAATTTGCTGGATAACACGGGTGGCAGTAAAGACAGATACGTCTTTTATCTGTTTCATCGATGGCAGATTTAGCAGGAATGTCTTTTTAGTGCTGTAATGCCACACTTCACACTACCATTCTCCTGATCCTCAGCAGCCCACACACATTCTCCCAAACCTCATATTCCCACTTCAGTGATGAACTTGTGCTCCTATGAATTCAAAATAGTAAGCACATTCCTCATGGAAATTGTAGGAACAGCATAAAATTACATTTAGTATCAGAATAAATAACACAAGGTCTATATTACAGGCTACATCGTTCATTTTACATTTAGTCATGAAAACTTCCATTATTCAATTTAAGTGAATGTGTCACATAATTTCCAGACTCCTGCTCCAGAGTACTGGAGAATCCAAGCAACTTATTTCAGAACTTATGTCCAGCTTCCCATTGAGCATTTGGGTCCTGGAGCACACAGACCTTGGGCAGCTTGTTGATTCTGTGGTAGCAGACGCAGCCAGCCAAGAGGGGTTTTTTCCCTTCCTGCTGTGTTTGGCAAGAAGAGCACAACCTTTCCTGTCACATGTGGTCCCTGCTCAAGTTATCCATACTTTTCTTACCACAAGGTTAGATTACTCTAATGCACTCCGTGTGAGGCTACATCTTGAGGCCATTTGGCAACTGAATCTAGTGTGCACAATTCAACCACCTGTTTATTAAGTGGAGCATCATGCAGAGAGGACATAAAACCCCCCAGCCTCCAAAATCTGCAATGGCTGCCAATAAATTGCTGGGCTGAGTTCAAGGTGCTGGTTTTAACCTATAAAGACCTAAGTGTTTTGGGATTTGGTTACCTGAGAGACTGGCTTTCTTTCCCCATGAAGCAATGCTTTTAAAGTTGATATGAAGGGAGGAATTTGAGTTAGTATCACTCAGGTGTAATAAGGATGCTGGCAGGACTTCTGTGTGCAAGACTTCTGCAGTACATCCACATTATTATAGGTTTATCTATTGTGAATTATCTCTGATTGTGAAAGAATTTAAAACTAACATGCCAGCCTGGGTCTGAACCAGAGCTAGAAACCCTCATGGTGGAGCACATTGCTATGTTCTGATTTTCCCCTTTTCTAACTACAGTTGCTACTTACATTAAATGTGATTAAGTAACTTAACTTAAACCTGATGTTAACAGCTGCTAACCCAGCTAAGGCTCACAGTGTTTGTTTATCATCTGTCTCTGAGGTACCTCTCTCTCCTGGTTGACAATGGAGGGTAATAAAGCACCTCAAGAACTGTCAGAAGAGAGTTACATACTACAGCAACTCAGCCATTTTTCCTGCTGGTGGGTTAAAGTCAAGTTGGACAATTCCTGGCTTTCAGATCCCTGACTACATTTCCCACAAATACATGAAATGGCACAATGCCTATTCTCCAGACATTTAATGCCCTGGTAAAGTTTACATCTCTGAGTCTGAATTCCCAAACTGATTGGCCTCATGCTTTTTGTCAAGAGCAGTTTCTGGCCCATGAAATCTCTCCCCATGTGCCTGGGTACTGTAAGGAAGAGTGCCCATGAGTGTGGGTCGAAACCAGGACAGGGATCCTGATAGCAGTTAGGTTGTGAGCATGGTCATGAGAAGATATTTTTGCTCATGCTTCCATGAGTGTGGTTGATTAGTCGGGAAGTATCTGGAAAGTCTTGAAGACATTGGCTAAAACCAGTGTTCCCTATGACCAAAGAACCAAGTTATCAAATAACAAAGACTCTCAAAGGCGATTTTGTGATCCTGGCACGGTCCTGGCCTAGTGAGCCAGGACACGAAGACTAATTTTACAGAAGAGTGCAGTCTTGTGACTTTATTGGAAATTTGTCAGCAATAGGTCAATCTCCTTGAAGATTTTTCTCCTTACTCTTCCTGGTGGAAGAGGATGGTACTGCTTTCATCATATTTCCGAGGAAAAAACACTGCCTGAGACAGTTACCCAAAGCCATATTGAAAAGGGGATGGCTGAGACAGCAAATAAAATCTTGCTTCTGAAGTTCAAGACTTGGAACACGATCTATATTGGTTCTCCCAATAAAATACAGGTCACAAAATTATAGGATGCACCTTTCTTTTCATACATTTGACAACAAATATCATAATGTTTGCTGTCCTATGCCAATGGAATAAAAAATTAACTATCATGGTGTTTCTTAACCAGAGAAGGTCGTGAAGTTTCTATTGCTGGAGATCTTAGAAAACACCACTCTTCTTTGGCCAGAAGTATACATTAGGTGTCTGCTTGAACTGTCTTTAAGCTGTATGATTTTACAATCACGTTTTGCTGAAGTAGACTTCTGTTATTTCAAAATGCAAGTGAAGCCATATTATTACACTAAAAGTTGTTTGCACACCTGTGTGAAGGCTGGTATAGAGCCTCAGCCTTCAGGTCCAAGAACTACAGAGTTATTCTGGGGAGAAGACAGAGTGTTCTGGGGAATTTAACAAGGCTGGGGAGTTAATGACCTTTGTCAGAACCCTTTGATCCAATAAAACATTTTTAAAAACAATTCCTCATATTAGATGAATGTGTTTCACAGTTTTTCTGCATGAAAAAACTCATTATACATTTCTGAAATCTCCTGCAGTTTGTTTTCAAGACCCTACCTGCACGAAAATATCTCTTAATCTGGATTAATGTGAAATATTAAAAGCATCCATATAAAAGGAGACTGGAGATTTTCCTGTTTTGTAGTTTTGTTCTGCTGAAAAATGTTGATTTATCAAAATGAAAACTTGTGTCCATAAACATAGTCATTTTCCAGAAAATATCTTTGAATATTTTTTCCTGTTAAGGAATTTCTTATCCTTAGAAACATAACTATTTATCTGAAGTAAATAGTTCTTCTGTGAAGCGCCTGAAGGTTATGGGGAAATTCCTGTTCCACTTGATTCACATAGGAAATTTTAATCTGCGAGAAACTGGAGGAAAATTGTCTTGAGACATAAAATTGAAGAGTCTGACTACATTTTGGAGAATAAAGCTTTGATATGTTAAAATTTGTTCCCATTTGATAAAATAATTTCTTATTCTGTTCTATGCTGGCCTCTTCAGCAACTTCTGGTGAGGTTTATAGAAGATTCAGCCATTGTTTTCTTTCTAATGAACAGTTAATAAAATTTTAAAACTGAAGATTATAACCTCTGACAGTCACACTTTTATTTGCAATCTTCAAGGTCCTTTTCTCACTTGCCTCTGTAACTAGCTTTTGAAAGTGCTCCCAACTGTAATGTTGAACGTGCCATAGGTCACTGCTATTTCCCCACTGCATTCCCTATGCTGTCTACTCTTTGAGCTAGCACAATGTTGGAATTACTTTGTGTCACAGCTGTTTCTCTCTTGGGAATGGTGAGGTCTTGTGCTAAAAGGCCTTTCAAGCATCATCATTTACCTCATGGTAAGTTCTGTCAGCTGTAGCAGAAAGATTTGTAATTCATGAAATGGAGATATTTTGACAATGAAGAGGCTTATGAGTTCTGCCAGTTGTACCAAGAGAATGAGAGATGTCTCTGAGCCAGGCAAAGGAGACATTCAAATGCAATGCACTTCAACCATTAATGATCCAAGGGATGTACCAGGCCCACCAGTGCCTGCAAACTTGAGTTCTCTGTTAAAGATATAAGCTTTAATGGCACTCTCCCTACTCCATTTCCATGAGACAATGTGAGGCACAGATGGGGCTCCAAATGATCCTCACCACAGCTTGATTGGAAACAAGTACAGCAGATTTGACAGGAAGCAGCCCCTGCCTTGCCTTTATAACATGTTTCCTCTTGCAATATTGCTAAAACTACTTCTATTTTGGTGATGTGATTGGCTTACAGATGCTGGCTTAACACTTTTGTTTTCTTTTTTGTCCTGCAAATAATTGGGATTTAATTAGTTCAGAGTTTAGAAGCTCTGACTTTCAGAGAGATCATGATACTTAGCTTCAGCCTCGTCTGTCTTTTCATTTACACAACAATTGCACTTTCCTTACTAGGCATCACTCAGGGTTTCTGAGCAGAGGCAAAGTTCAGCTACCATCAGACAGACAGACAGTAAGGGAGTTGGACCTATACACCCATATCACAAAGAAGTCTACTCAAGTTAAGTAGTGATTAATGGGTAATTTGAAGTAATTTTCCTATATTCACTCCTCACTTTCATTTGGGTTGCTGACATCTGTAGATGGAACTGAGATTGTGTCAACAATTCCTTTTCAGGTGTTTTGGCTTACAAGTTTTGTCTCTTAATTTTGTCAAAAATGAAAGCTATCAAGACACAGTGGATAATTGATAATTCACCATATTATTGAAATGAAATGTATCTTTATCTTGCTTTTGAAAGGTCTGTTCCCTAGATCAAAAATTAAAGTTTCTCAAACTCTACATATTGTCTCAAAATATAATATTTAGTAGGGTTTTGAAGGAGTTTGGAAGGGGATGAACAGACACTAAGAATTAAATATTTTTTTGTAATGTTTTGCTACAAGCTTGTTCAGCGGAAAGTATTTTATTAATTCACAATGACTTCAGCTAAAACTGTGACTAATGATAAGTTTCATTTTATAATAATCTTAACTAACAATACTCTTAAATTTATTATTATTGTTGTTATTATTATTGCCATTACTATTTGGACAATTGGAATGACAGGTTGGAGAGCAGCGCTGAAGAAAGGGTCCTGGTTGATACAACGTCGAACACAAGCCAGCAGTGCCCTGGCAGCCAGGAGGGCCAACCCTGTCCGGGGGACATCAGGGACAGCATCACCAGCCGGGCAAGGGAGGGATTGTCCTGATCTGCTCTGACCTGGGGCATCCTCACCTCCAGTGCTGGGGGCAGTTTAGGGGGTCACAGTATAAGAAAGATGTTAAGCCACTGGAGAGCATCTAAGGAAGGTCACAAAGATGATGAAGGGCCCTGAGGGGAGGCTGTGTGAGGAGTGGCTGAGGTCACTTGTTCTGTTCAGCCTGGAGGAGACTGAGGGGAGACCTCACTGCAGTTACAGCTTCCTTGGAGGGGAAGAGAGGGACAGACACTGATCTCTTCACCCTCGTGACCAGGGACTTGAAGGAAGGGCCTGAAGCTGAGTCAGGGGTGGCTTAGTCTGGACATTAGAAGAAAGTTCTTCATCCAGAGTGTGTTTGTGCACTGGAACAGGCTCCCCAGGGCAGTGGTCACAGCACCAAACCTGACAGAGTTCAAGACGTGTTTGGATGTTGCTCTCAGGAGCATGGTGTAACACTTGGGGTGCCCTGTGCAGAGCCAGGATGGGTCCCTTCCAACTCAGCTTATTCTGTGATTCTATAACAGGCTTCCTTCTATTCCTCAAGATTTTCTGTTATGGGTCTCTGAGCTGTCTGCTTCTCTCACGTCATGCTTCTAGCACTTCATCCCCCAGACTGTCCAAACCTTTCTGACCAATGCAAAGTGTATTGTCTGATTCTCTGGTCAGCTTTTTTGGTTTTGTTGTTGTTGTAATTATTATGCAAAATTTTCTTTGGTCTGTAAAGGATCACACTGACACTTGCAGTAGAATAGCCTCTTGCATTTTCCTCCCCAATCAGCTGAGGAAAATAAACATGACACACATTGCAGGCATTTGTCTTTCAGGGAGCTCTCTATCTCTTCCTTCACACCTCTGTGTGATTTCCTCTCTCTGTTGCTCTACCCTATGTGAATATACTCATTTGGCTATCTATGCTCTCAGTGGAGGATTTGCTACTGAGGAATAAAACAGTCTTATCACAAGTGACTGAACTGAGCTTTTTAAAAGGATTCATCTGGAGTTCATTAGGTGAAAGGAACCCTATCAAGTTATTTTCTTTCTCTCAGAACTGAACCTTATTTATTCCTTGATAGCAAGAATAAAACACTATTTTGTGTGTGACTGTCTCTATCTTCTCGTGAGCATGATAGGAGGTAAAATTTTAAGCTGTAGTCCAGACATCATTGAACCCTTCTATTTTTGTGAACAACTGAGGTCTAATAATGAGACTCTTCTTTTCTTTTAATGAGTTAAATAAAGAACTTTGAAACAACTGTGTACCAGAACAAAGAACATGTGCATTACAGAGTGGAAAAGTAACAGGAGCATATTCAGCAAGGAAGGCATTGCAGGCATTATGGACTCTGTTAATGCTGCATATCCACTTCAAAGGCATCTGAATAAGGTATTCTTCAAGGTGTGGGGAATGTCAAGAAAAATGAGACAGTCCAGAGGATCACATAGGCACCTTCTGGCTCTAATCTTTCTAAATATCAGACAGAGCGTGATAATTTTGCTCCTAATATTCAGGGAATAAATTATTTTTTTCTCTTTAAATGTGGCTGCTGGAATCAAAGGACTCTGATGGGCAAGAATGTGATTGAAAGAAGGTAGGTTATTCGCTTGAGATAACTGAGTTTTGTAAAAGTGATTTAAGACGAAGCATGAAGAATATATGGCAGTAATCTTTAGTCATGCACTGCCCAGTAGTCAACATTCTCTTAGGCTCTTACAAGGTTTGCAGTTTATGAAAAACATTTAAGTGTTTCTGTTACACATTTTGGTTGCCATGTTAACTTGGCTTCCATCAGACTGCAACAAACCCAAAACACCTCCTTACATACTTGCTTTATGACATTTCATTAGAATGCCAATATAACAGTTTTATAGTAAATGTAGGATATGGCAGGAGACTAAAATAACACTATATTCTCTAAACACTTTAATCTAGGTTTAATAATTTTAAGGTTTTTAGACATTTGTAACTTAACCTGTGGGCATAATCTAGTAGTAACAGTGCTTGAGAGAAGTTATGAGCACTGCGCTCTGAGATTATGAGTGGCTCAAATAACATAGTGGTTCCAAGGGAAACTAAATCTTTTTAAAACCCCTCAAACATCAGTTTAAACTGTTAACTTTAATTTTATTTTAAATTCATGTTAGAGTAATTGCATCAAGCTGGGATTATGTGTGTTCTCTGATTCTGTCTTACAGCACTTCTGTCTCTTTAACCATTTCCTGTGTGGCTGATTCTTACTTGTTGTTTATTAATGGAGGTTTTTCCCTCCCAGGGTGTATTCAGTTAAAATAATATCTTACCGATGAGAGCTTTGCTGGAACATTATTGACAGCACATGTAATTTATGCATTTTGAAGGGAAGCATGTAATGCTTAATGTATGTGAAAATAAATTTTATTTTGCAGAGGATTTTTCAATTTAAGAATAGGTGTTCCATATCCAAAAAAATAGAAGATTACCATTATTATGGAGTATTAATAAGTATTTCTCTTTTATATAGAAGAAGATTGCTGCTTTTTACTGATTTGGTTATATCTTCTTTTCAAATACCAAGTAGGAAGAACAAAAGCAGCATTTTTTACAAATTTTGTGTGTGAATGTGCGTCCATGTTGTGGTGCTTAATATGACACACCTCACAGGAGTCAAATATGAAGAGATTGTTGGACAAGCACCTCTGAAAATCACACATCCTTTAAAGCCAAAATATTTGTAGCTTGGGGCAACTAGAATTATTCTGTGAATTACTGTAGACCAAAAAATAGTCTTAGGAAGAAAAACTCTGAACTTTATTACCTTTGTTTCACAGCAGAGGAAACTAAGAGACAGAAAGGTTAAAGCCAAAAATGTTACTGAAAAAGTCAACAGAGAATGTGGCTTCTTGTTGGAGCACTTTGAGCAAAACTCCCATTTCAGAAAAGCTGAGGAGCCTACAGTGAGAGAAGCAAGAAGGCTGAGAATGTTATTTGGCTAGCAGAATAGGAGAAATATAGCACCAGGAATGTCTCTGTCTCTGAAGAAGAAAGATAAGACAAAGAATTAGCATCAGTACCATGGTCTAGCACCAGGAATGCTGTTTCTGTATGATGTACTTAGTGAAGCTTTTGTCCCATTTTTCCATCAAGTCCAAACAGCCTTAATTCAACTTGATCTTACTCTGAGATGAATTAATATATTATATATTTTCTTCAAAACAATATAAAATACTGCTTAATAAACAGCTGAGAAAATAGGCAGGTGCCTGGAAGAAACTTTTAAAAAATCAGTCTGGCTTTTAAAGAAACCTGAATATGATCTGCACTTCCTTCATCCCAAATTCACATACAATTCATATGCTTATTTACAATTCATTTAATGCCTTGTAGGTAGAATTTTGATGGTTTAGATTCCTCAAGCCCTAGAAGTTCTAAATATTTTCCTCAGCCGCTGAGTTGAGATAATAAAGAATATATCATAAAAGCATGTTCATTGATCTTCCATGAATCCTGTGTCCCAGTACTGATGAACTATGTTATTACTTAAGTTTTTATATATCCTGAGCAACATTTCTGACATTGCACCACCTTAACCATAAGGAATTTGTTTTTCTGTGGTATCCTTAACCCCAGAAAAAATGCCAAGTCACTCTGTACATAAGTGACTAAAAAAATGGTGTCTTTTGTTTATAACTGCCTGGACTAGTAAAAAACTACAAACATACTCAGAGAAGACATTGGATTGTCCTTCTGTCCTTTCAGGGAGTGACAGCCTCCCTCCATATCATAACACCAACCTGAGACTTATCAGCNAAAGGACAAACAACCAACCAAAGGAAAAACACCAACCTGAGACTTATCAGCAGCTTATTTCAAATGAGAAGTGTAATTTCAAAAACAAAAATGGGCTGTTCTGCTCAGGGAATTGGACATGAAACAGAGAGAAAATAAAAGCTTGGTGGCTAGGGTCTGCCACAGAAAAAGTAAGTAGAGTGAACATTGTTTTTTTTATGGGTTTCCAGCTTTTGGCTGCTGCCCTACCCCATCTATAGATTAAGTCAACCTCTGGCTTTAAACTCAGTGCTCTCCTGAAGTTGTGTGCCTGCACCAGGTTATGTCTTCCTCACAATGAATGGCCCAATATTCTTGTGATTGGAAGGGCAGAGATTGCATAAGTTATTTGGTGTGTGAGAGCCCCATGCATCCTCCTCTTCCTCATTTATAACGGGAATCTGAATCACAGTATTTCACTGCAGGGAGGAAGCACCTTTGCTCTGTGTGTGAATGAAGGCTGATGCTCTCCCTAGCTTGCTTGATAAAATGTTCTGGCTTGGGATGTAGCCTGTGTGTTAACTTGAAAAATCTGGACTCTAGACCCTTCAAAAATATTTATAAAAAATAGCTGAGAGTTGTGTATTTGTGCAGAAGACACATTTTACTCACATTATATGTATGGAAGCATTGGATAAAGCCTGAATCTCTTCAGGATTCATCTAAAAAGGCACGTTGGAGTTACAGCTAGATTTAAGTGTTTAATCTAACTGTTGTCTGGATTATTCATCACTTTTCTCCTCACAATTTCTCTTTGAACTTCCCCTCTTACTGGAAAACCAGTATGTTACAAATAAGCATATCCCCAGCAGCTGGAAGTAAGTTAAAGAATACTCACCCTGCAGAATTTCAGGTCTTAATAAAGCCACTGACCCAAGAAATAGAAACCTATAAAATTTAGTGCTGGCAGGTGAAGAGCTTTTCACTGAAGCTGTCTTCTTAGATCATGGATTTTGGCTATGCTGTGTTTATATACTCTAAACATGACACAGTATATATGTATGGGTCATTCTGTATTCCAGAGCCTTTCCAACCAGGTTGCAAAGGCACATTCCTCAGCCCTGGTGGGTAGAGTAACTTTTGTCCAAACAGTCTAAACACCCAAAACCCACCTCACTTTCTCTCTAGTGCATGCACGGATTTGTTAGGAGCTACTCCCCCGCCTGACGGAGAGAATTCACCTTGTAAACACTTTTGCTGTCAAAACTTGGCTTTTGAAGCTCTGCACAAACTCCTGTTAATGGCCTTTGACTCGGCTCCCACAGACAGACCTCCTCAGAATGTCCACGTCTTCATTGCCTCAGCAGAAACCTTCTGCCAGATACAGTCCGGTAAAGGCAAGTGCTGAGAAACAAAATAACTTTTGTGAGCACAATAGTGTGTCAGCACAAAAAAGAAAAGGGATGGGAAGAAAGAACAAAACCAACAGCAGTCTGAACAGCCCTAGAAATTGAAGAGGAAATTTTTTTTATCCTCCTTGTTCCTACAACAAGCGAAGACTGAAAGTCAAGCTACTATGTCTGCCTAAATCCTGTCTAAAGATTTTTGGGGTTTATAGTTTGATTATGTAAAAAACGTTTTGACTTTGGAGTGCTTCTGTAGATAACTGAGACAGATACACAGCATCCTAGATAGGACAGCTAAGCATTTAGTCCAGCCTAAGCACTGGTGACCTACAGACATAATGCTTAGAACACGAAAGGGAAGATAGTCGGAACATACTTAATGCAGTTGCTTTTCTTAAAAAATAGATGGGAACGAGACAAACATCTTTTATTATATTGCTTGTTCCTGGGGTGCCTGTTCAAACCCACCCCAGCCTGAAGATTTTTGGACCTTCAGCTCCCACCCTGAGTGAAAATACCCAAAGATGCCGACAAAAGAAAACAAAGTGTGTTACTCTTCTGTGCACACCCACACACATGCCAACACCCAAGTACACCTCTGTGCACCCCAAATGGTGCTTAATCATGAAACCAGGTATTGAACTGCTCTCTGAGAACTGTGGAAATCCATCCTTTTGGTCCTTTTTTCCTAATATTTGTAAGAAATATTATCCTTTATGTTAGACCTTAAATGGGACTAAACACAGTCCATGAGTGAATGGCATAACACCAGGATGGCAGATATTTACACTGCATGAAGGGCTCCTGAAAGCTGTGTAGCCTGAGGCTCAGCTCCAAACCTCAGCCCTGTCTGTAAACAGTGTATGCATTCGGGCCATTCTCATCTGCCATGGGCACAGCAAGAGATTTCCTCTCCCTCTGATACCTTGTTTCCTTTCCTGTGATGTGGTGGTGTGAAAACTCTGGTCCCCACTGGTTTTGTAATGTGAGAAACACCTGTATCCTAGAGCAGGGAATAGGACGTCTCTCTTATTGAGAGAGATTCCAATTCCATCCAACAGGAAACGTCTACCTGCTTTAAAGGCAATGGCATAATCAATGAACAGATGGCAGAGGAAGAAAATTGAACTTGGACATCTTTTCTTCCTTGTTATGAGGGATGGCAAAGAAGGTTAATAAAAGCCATTTTTTTCTCCCACCCCAAACAGACACCATTTTCAAGAATGGATTCTACATGTTCTGCCCTTATACTGATTAGTTTGGTTTCCATGACAAATGAATGGTATGGTGATCCTTGCCAGAAAGAATACCCCTTCAAATCATTAATCTTTAAAAAAAATTTTAAAGGCTCAGGCATATTCATGCGTTATTTGGAAAAATCTGGTCAACAGAAGACATTGAGTCATAACGTTACCTTCACTTAATATGAATCAACAGATTTGGTGAGCCCAGGCCAAGCCTCAGCAGAAAGGATTGTGCACTGCAAAGGCTGTGCCTACCACTGGGATAACTTGGCAAGGCTTGCTGGAGGCATCCGTAGAGAATTTATAGATCAGAAAAAAAAAACTGTCCTTTTTAGCATCTTATATCCTGGAGGGCCAAAGGCCACGAACAATATGAGAGAGTGGTTCTGTGCCAAATATAGCAGAAGCGTTTGTGTGCAGCAGGTGCTAAAAGAATGGGCTGTAAAACAGGTTAGAAGAATAGCACTCTGCAACTGCCTGCTTCTTCCCACTGATTCCAAGGCAGCTTACTCCAGAGGCAAACTTCTACACTGCAGATTTCTAAAAGCAGATGAGACAGGGCCATTCCCCGTTCCTTTTCACACTTCCTCCCCAGAAAATAGAATTATTTCAGTTTTCATTACTAATGACTACCAGTGATCACTCTCTTGGTCACTGAAGTTAAGAAAGAAAACAACCAAGTTAATATAAACTGAAGAAAAAAAAAAAAATCTTTTTGCTAATTTGTCTTTTTTGTATCATACTAAGTCCTGTACATGTACCAGAGTGGAAAACCCTCAACATAATTCACTTGTGACTTCCCTTATAAAGTCATAGAAACTGAAGGAAAACTCAGTTGCAGAAGATGGTTTTGAACTGAACTTTCAGCCTGACAGTCAAAATCAGGCTATGTAAACTCTACAAAAATAATATCTGAGAAGTAACATTCAGCTAAAAATTTTAACTCATTTTTTTCTGGTCATGATTTTTGGTAAGAATGTCTTAGAGAGTGAAATTCTGTTTTCATGGAAATCAGGGGGAAGTAGAGGTTCTATGAAAATGTTTACAGCTTGCATGCGTATATTGAGAGCTCTAACACTTTGTTGAGTCAAAGTAGAACAATAATATATGATCAGAAAATAAATGAACATGTGAAAACACAAAGAAGTCTCCATTGCAAACAGCTTGTGAGCAATCAATTGCCAAATAAAAAACTTAATACACTATCCATCAAATGATATAAAATAAAGCCAGATTAGGAAGAGCTTCTATTCAGAATCCATAAGTAAAGTGTCATGAAGTGTGAAAGACAAAAATTTCATCTAATCTGAAAAGTTAAGCTCAGTCAGCCATCCCCAAGCATCTCCTTTAGCAATACAGGAGCTGTGATAAATCTAGAAATAGTTGACTTAAACACTGGCTTTAAAATCTAAAGTGACAACAAAAAAAAAATGCAGATACAAGCTTTAGTTTAAAAATAAATGTAAAGGGAAGATCTTTGACAAAGACAAAAAAGGTGGAAAGGATACTATAGTCATCTTAGACAGGAAGTCAGGATTGTATGGTCACTGGAAATCAATACTGTTAGTTCCTGTGAGAAGTAGATGAAAAATATCTAAAACCAACCACAACTACAAACATCTGGATGCTCAGCTGCCCTGTTGGATGAGAGGATGCAGGTGCAGTTGTCCTCTTGGTTTGAATTAGCCTTACACTGCTGATGGCAGACATTCCTGGAAGAGGATAACAGCCCCCAGATGGAAACATGACCAGTCCCAATGCAGTGGACAGAACTGTCTGGATTTTGGTGGAAGAAATGGTGCTTGGGTACAGTCAGCCACAATAAAGATCTCATCTTTGAAAGTCATAACTTTTTCCATACCCTCTTTCCTCAGTAAACACTCTCCCTTTGAGCCGAGAGAGAGATGAGAGAGCCTCAAGCAGATGGAAAAGGAAGAAGAAAGCACTCAGCTGGCCTGCACACAGCAAGGCTGCAAGAACTGAGGTGTGCACAGACAGGATGTATCTGTTCAGAGACGAGATTTGTAACCAATACTGTTCAGGTCAACTGAGTTGGAAAAATACCTAAATTTTCCAGTTTGTGAATAGCATGGTCTTACTTCAAAGAGGGCTGTATTTCAGACAGTTTGTTAATCAAGTTTATTTGTATGGATGAATGAGACTATAGATGCAAACATTTCATAACCATATATCTTGGGTACCAAGTACCTTTGGCACTTAAATTGCTGTAGACTCCACCATTAAGACCACTAATTCAAAATGAAGGAGATGCAGAGAAAGTTCATCAAAAGGAAATTGGACATGAAGCATCCATCTCTCTGAACAGGATTGGTTTACCTTAGGATACAAAAGCTAAGGAAAAGGAACGTCAATGAAGACAGTTTAAATTAGCACAAAACATATGGGTATAATAAACTGCCCACGAGAGGTAAATTGTGGGATTTTAGAACCTGAAATGGCTTTCTCATAGAGATAAAAAACATGAAAAAACACACAAAATAATTCTCAGGAATTTTACAATTATGTGTAAGAAATCCATATGAAGACAATTGTGCTGGTTTTGACTGGGACAGGGCTAATTTTCTTCACAGCAGCTAGTATGGATCTGTGTTTTGTATTTGTGGTGGAAACGTTGTTGGTAGTGCACAGATGTTTTCATTATTGCAAAGCAGCTCCTAAACAAAGTCAAGGTGCTCTCCCCTCCCCACCAGTGAGGAGGCTGGGTGGGCACAAGGAGCTGGGAGTGGACACAGCTGTGACAATAGAGTGCAACAGACCCGAGGGATGCCCATATCATATGGCATCATGCTCAACATATAGAGGGGGAAAATAGTAAGAGGGGGAACATTCAGAGTGATGGCATTTTGTTTTCCCAGTTACCATTACATGTGATGGAGCCCAGCTTTCCTGGGAAGGGGTGACCACCTGCTTCGCTTGGGACCTGGGGAAATGGTTTTCCAAATCCTTGCTTTACTTTGTTGATGCAATTTGTTGTTAGTGAGGCTTTTAGTTTACCTAATAAGCTGTCTTTATCTCAATCCAAGAGTTTTTCCACTTTTACCCTTCCACTTTGTCCACCCATTCCACTGACAGGAAGGGAGTGAGCTGCTGCGGGGCTCTCAGTTGCTGGCTGGAGCTACATCATGACAAAAATACACAACTGGATGTCCACAGAGAAGAAACCAAACCACCCTGAGTCAGGAAAACCATTCAAGTTCTGTTTCTAGCCTTGATTTTCTCCAGTACCTAAAGGTCTGAGTTGTACCTTTAAGTTATTTTCCTTCTGTGAGGATTATGCTAAGACTCATGACTCAAAAGGCAGTCTCTGCAGTTTCTGAAGGAGGTCAAGAAATGTAAGTGTAGGCCTCTCTCTTGGATAGCTATTCACAGGTGAGAAAAGCAGCATTATCTGGTTTCAACTTTGCCCTTCTTCTTTGGGAGGCGATGGTGACCACAAGGAGTAACTAGTTAGAAATCATGATGTCTGACCAGAGAATGGCTGTTGTGGAAGAGGTGAGGTTCAATTATGAGGCTCCACTCCTACCCAGGACACTCTAAGACAGACATAACGTCCTGGAGCTGGAAAGAGTAGAGCAAGTTGTAAGTCAGAAGTCCATGACTCTATTCCTGCCCTAAATCTGCCCCCAAAGAGAGGCTAGCTGTTTAGAAGCTTACCAATACTTTACATGAATTGTGAAAACATTCACAATTTAGGAAGTAATTTTGGCAAGCTGACAATTCCAAGCAAATGCTCCCCAAATTGCATAAAAATTGCATTGTGACTAAACTAAGACAGAATATAACAGTAGATGAGACAAGGCCGAAGAAAATGCAGATTGCCAGCAACTGTTTTCCCCTCAGTGAAACATGATATCTAATATTTTTCTTTACATGATCCCCAGCACTTAGGTGAACATTATTACCCACCTTTTACAGATGAATATACCAGAGCAGAGAATTGATCAAATGCTTTGAGCAAAGCTATAGATGAATTTTGTAGAAGCAATTGATCTAATTCCATGCCGCTTCTTTCATAGCCCCTTTTGCCCCTTCTGGCCCTTTCTTGGGCAGAAAAGTGTGGTTTTAGGATTCACACCCACCATTACACCAGGGACATCCTCTCCTTTTTTACTCCACTTGAATTTGTGTATTATGTCACTGTTCTCTGATCATCCTTATTACCAGACACTGAGCCAAAATTATTTTGGAATTGTGGGAGACTGAATTGTTAATGGTTAATGACTTAAAGCAATTGTTCATTTTTAATTATTTTAGATCTTCTAGACAATATTTCTATCGTAGGTTCTCAGTATTATGCTTACATTTATGTTATACACGTTTTTTAAATATTGTCACTATTCCTGCTTTCTACATTTTTTAAAATTCAGTAACTTTGTAATTTTTGTTATGTAGAGTATTGAATTGAAATTGCAACATAAATTTATAGGTTTAAATCTCACCTGTTTCTCTACTACTCTCTTCTGTTTTGGAAAGCTACCCATGCTTTATTTTCCTTCTCCACTCTTGGCTGTATTGATAATTCCTACACCTTGCTGCATGTCAGTCTCACACTGACTGCTCTCCGCTTTCATGGGACACTTAATCACTGAGTCTGGATGAACCCAGCCTTCACTGCCTTTCCCTTGCTGTGTCCAGAACCTGCTGGCTGTGGGGTTTTTTCCTGTGGCTTGTGCATTCAGAATCGTCATCAAGAGATTGTAAACACAATCTGAGTTCTGAAGTGTGTTCACATTGTATTTTTGTTTATTGTGTAATGATGTACCCAAATTAGATTGGAATCAATGGGATCTGTCATCTGATTTAGCTGACTGTGGAGCAGACTTATGAAAAAAGGCAACATTATATACCTGACATTCAATTGACAAAAAATTCTGTTATGGCCACTAAATAATCTAAAGTTGCTAACTAAAATGTCAACATAACAAAAATTTAGATGGTGAATTCTAGCATTGAGAGGTGCTCCCTTTCCCATTACAGGAATGACAACTATTTCTAATGAGATGTCAAAACTCTCCAGTTACTGTTTAGTAACAGTAAATAAAAGTAGTAACAACAAATAAAAGACCCTGTGGCAACACAAATATCACAAAAGAAACCCACAAGGGTTTCTGATGTAATCATAAGGGAAACAAAGAGGATATATACGTTTTAAAATGCATTTAACATAACTCACTTGTACAAAAATATTTAAGCCTCGAGAGACTATTATTCATGTTGAAATATTTGATCCGTAGTATTTTCAAACATCAGTGCAACAAAGAGATTTCAGATGAAAATTATTTTTTGCTTTAAGGCAGAAGGTCCCAGAATGAAGGCTTCAGCCGGCCGGAGCCCGACCTGTGGATTATTTCAGGCGCTGTGAAGCGGCGAACGGAGGGGCGGCCCGGGAGGCGCTCGGCCAGCAGGTGGCGAGTTTTCTTCAGGATTGCGCTCCGAGAGGAGATTTTTGTGGTCCTGTCTGCTCAACGATGCCCTGACAGTATTACTCCTACGGCTTTAAACGCAAAAACCTATCTCAAAATGACCTTAAAGGCCTGACCTCAAACCACGAATAGCAGGAAGTTCTAGGTTAGGGTTGAAACTCTGTCACTACTTAATCTTCCCCTTGGGCCGGCGTATTGCAGCTTATTTGGTATTTAGGATCACCTGATGGCACAAAGCCCCCCCTGTTAGGTGACCTTTTACACTTCAACATGACTGTGTATGACAGAAAATTGTCTTTCCAACTTGACTCTTAACTTCCTTTGCTTTTGTGACTTTTAGTTCGCCCCTCAGCTTCATTTCCATGTAGTTTCAAAGAGAAGTTATATCCTTTTTGAAAGTTAACACTAAAAAAAACCAAAAAATCAAAAAAAACCTACCAAAACAAAAAAACCTAAAAATGCTCTTCTTTTTTTTTTTTTCCTATAGTGTTGCTATATATTTAGAAACTGCTGAAAACAGGAAAACCATTGTGAACGATTATACAACTAAAATTCTGATTTCTTGTATATTATCCTAAATAAACATAATTTTAGGGTTGTTCCAAATAATAAAATTCTCACCAGATCAATATTTCTATGTACTTTAGCCAGGCACTACTCCTGTATTATTAAAAACAACATTTTGTGTTAAAATAACACCTTTCCACTGCGTAAAAGCCAAGAAATTGGATCTGCAGTGACACAATACTACAGTTGTTAGAAATTAATGTCACTGAAGTCAATCATAAAAAAATCATATAGTTTTCTGTGGGAGAAAGAATACTTGAACTCCATGGCTGCTTCAGTGTCATGCAGTCATGTCAGCAGTGTACACATGGCTAAGGACCAACTGGCCTCTGGCAACCATCATATTATAGAAGAGAGAGGGCACAGATGTGGTTTAGAGGACCAAGGATGAATGCAATTGAATTTAAAATGCCCTTGTCCCATGTGGAGAATTGGTCATTGTGTCTGCCAGCAGCACTGGTCAATGAGCTCACAGCCAAGGGAGTGGGACTAGCAGCTGTGGACACATTTCTTTGGAGCAGGGAAGGTGATGCCAGTGCATGAACCTCTCACTCCTGTCGTGAATTTCCATCACTCTACAGGACATGAAGTACTGGCAGTTTCAAATATTTGCTGAAAGAATGAAGGACCCAAACCTGTTTTTAAAGTTGACTCCCGTTGGCTGCTGAGCCAGGTTCTGCCCTCCCTGGATGTCTTTCCAAGGTTCAGACTCAGGAAATTTAAAACACCACCCAAATTTCTGAGCTGTAGGCCGTGATTCTGCAGACCTGACCCAGCAGATCAGTCCTTGGAGCCTGTCCAAGACCGTGGAGTGGGTTTGCACAAGATCTTCCCAATCTTCAGCACCACATCTCCCTGTTGCGGTGCCAGACAAGCATGGCAGCTGTTGTGTCAAAGGCATGGAAAGCTCACAGTTCCTGGCAAATAGAGATCTGTGGCACAAATGATAGTCCAATCACCCCTCATGCTACTGTACCTGGATTGAATGTACCTTTGGGCTCCAATGTCCATTCTGTTGGGGTGAGGGAATAGGAGTATTGGCAATTGACTGAACTCAGAGCCTTGTTCATTACATACCCATGCAGTGGACAAAGCCAGAACAAGATCCCAAATAATTAGGATGTAAATTGTGGAGTCCTGCCAATTTGTATTGCTATCTCTAGTCCTGCTAATCCCAAAGGAGGTGCTGAACTGCTGCCATGAAATGTTGCTGTAATTAAGTCCTAGGAAAAGCTTTTCTAACCACTTATGGTGCAGAAAATGTTTCATTTTTTCATTTGTAACAAGCTTGTTGTCACATAGGTGTATGACCTATCAACTACTGCAGATATATACTTCATTAAGTTCTGAAGATAAAGCCTGATAAAAATGTAGAAATAGAAAAGACTTATACCCATCCCCTCACCTTCAGGCTATGAATTGAGATACCTAAAACAAGGATCATCGGGTATGTGCCGGCATATGATCAATGAAAAAAAAAAGGAAAGGTTTCTCTAAAATGATCTCAACAGGAAGTTCTCTGCTTTCAGGAAGTGCTGGATCCGCTGGGGGTTACCAGCCCAATGTCACTGTGATGAAACCACTCCATGGAAGAGAAATCTTGCAGAATTCTGATTCCAGTTCTGTGATCAACAGAGCATGGTAAGCAAATGTTGCCTTTATTCACTGAAAGTTATGGAGTCCTCTTTTAAGTGTTAAAAATAGTAAATAAAAGCCTTAGCAAGATACATTCAAAAAAAATTAAAAATATAAAGGTCACTGATATTCCTTGATTCAACATACATATCCTCCTACTTCCATTGTGCATCCTGTAATGCTGTCTGTGTTAATCTCTCTCTGTACCTACATACACATACAAAAGATCTTCCCTTTTCTAGTGTATTTGTATTTATGTATATACACATGTAATTCTAAGTCCATACATATCTTTTGGTACTACCTAGAAGTAACTCTTTGAAGTCTGAGAGATTGCTCTGGGTGATCCTTTTTTCCAGACAAACCAGATCTAGATGTGTTGGAGGATACCCCTACTGAATTTCCAGGGTAGCAAAAGTGTATATTTGATACCAGTAGAGAAAGGATTTCCCTTTAAAACATGTGGCATAGCTATAATCCACAGCAAAATGATGTGATGTCCAGGCTTCGCTGGCATTCTACTTCAGTGTCCCAATTCACATTGGTCTTTGTCTCACAGGCCCCTTCAGAACTCATGTCACCAAAGCCTCCAGTTCCTCTGGGATCATTAAATCCTTACTCAATTTCCAGCAGATATGGGAATTGTATGTGAGCAAATGTAATGTACACATATCATTCCAGCCACCCTTGTATTTAATGAACTTTTTTAAGAAGTTGGTTTTGAACTGATAGAACATAATGGTTCCAAGGGAACCATATAGCCATTACAATCCATCATATAAATGAATACTTAGGGACACCTAAATCCAAAGATTATTTGACTGTTGTACATATACTCGCTTAGAGGAGGCTGGAGGATAGACCCCTCATCTGCAGTGAAAACATCTGTACTTTTACAAAATTTTTCTTAAAAATGAGCACATACAAAAACTTTCTCAGATTTCCAAAATGATCAGTTCATTTTGAATCGAAGTGACCCCCAGCATCAAATTACACTTTGAATGTATTGCTAATAAATTATTGGTTTAGAAAAGCAAGGAGTTTCAGAATGATAAAGAGTACTTTATACAACCAGTTTTGATTGCAGACTCTGGTTTCTCTATAACCTGATGGTTTTTCATGTGTTATTAATTACTGTGTACCGTACTCCTCTAACAACTATGGCAGATACTGTAAAGCTGAGGAAAAGCAAGTGACATAAAATACAAAAATGTTCTGCAAACCCCGCTTTTGCTTCCTTTTGTTGCTCTCTTGCAATGTAAAAACAGATAAATGGTTTCCTCTTTCAAATACAACAAAAAGAAATTACTCCTGGGAGGAGCCCTAGGATGCCAAGTTCGAGCCTGGATTGAATTTTTATGACCACTGTAAAAACTCCTGAAAATAGGAAATTATAATGGAAATGCTGACTCTCACTGCACCAGTGTGAGCAGCACCACCACGGCATTATTAGTGATCTAAAAGGGCTGGAAGTTAAAGTGGAATCATTTACACAACCGACTTCACACCAGTTTGCAACCAAGGGGTGTGTGGGGCGCGGGACTGGTGTGTGGGGAGATCTTGAGCTTAATTAGTTGCTTGCAAAATCCATTGTGATTCTTGAAGAAGACAAATCCCCTATCGCTCTGTTCCGTGCTCTGGATTTTCTTTCCTACTCCGCAGAAGTTGCTGGCAGAGGGCTGTCCCCGCCGGCTGCGCGGGGCGCGGGGGGGGGGGGGGGG
>VYXF01000647.1:445463-473552 GCA_013397295.1 Polioptila caerulea
TTTTTTTTTTTTTTTTTTTTTTTTTTTTTTTTTTTTTTTTTTTTTTTTTAAGGCTGACAAAAGTAAACATCTGCGGAGAGTCAAATAATTTTGCTGCTAGTGAGGAAAAAACCCAATCGTCTTGGGTAACTAAATCGCGGATGTTAGCTGATAAGATTAGGAGTCAGAAGCGTTATAAAACAAATCAGATGAGTAATGGGCGACTGATGCTGCTCTCGGTGCCTGGAGGCGCTGCGGGGAGAGACGCCTTCGCACCCCCATTCCTGCGTTTGTCAGGAGCGGGCATTTTTCAGTCACATCTTCTGCCGGTTCCGCGCTGATTGGGGCGGCCTTTGATTCCCGGCAGCTGTCTTAGATCAGAGATGTTTATTCCACTGCGAAACCTCCTTGGATCGAGACGGGGGAGAGAGCTCAGGGCTGGGGCATCCGCTTGAGCCTTTGAAGCGCCTCTTGCCGCCGTCCTTTTTCGTCCTCTCGGCAAACTCTAAACCTTCCTCCTCCTTCCACAAGTCAGTGCCCCTGCGATAAGAGAAGCCTCGTTATTTGCAAATTAGCGATGCGGCAGAGGTGACCTCGGAGCTGCCCAGCGGCTCCTGCGCGGCCGCGGCGCGGATGCTCGGCCGGAGCGCGGATGCTCACGGACGCCAGCCACTCGGTCCAGCGCGGCTCTTTTCCCCTTCCTCCCTGCCGCTTTTGTAATTATTTCTTTATTTGGTCAAAGAATCCTATCAAGGACGGGGAAAAAGTTGCGGTTGTAACTCATTTAATGTAAGGGGAGGGGGGGAGAAATCTCCCCCTCTTATTTATTGGACACCCATTCGAAGGCACCGTAACTAATGAAAAGGCACTTGCAGGACGGGCTGCGGACCCACCTCTAACGTGGGAAGGCCCTCGGGGAGCTCAGGATGCGAAGTGCCGCCGGTGCCTGCGTCCAGCTCCTGAGCTGGGAATATGGGCAGAGTTTGAAGCCGGCTTGTTTTGGCTTTGCTTCCCACGCCGCGTGAAGACTTTTGGTTTTGGCATCTGAAAAGCCGCAAGTGAGGGGTGCGGGGAGAAGTCCGCAGTAACCTGCAGGCAGCCGGGGCTGGCGCAGCGCGGGAGGAGGGCGGGAGGAGCGCGGAGCCCTGCGCGCCGCTCCGCCGGCATCTCATGCGCGGAGCCCGGCTGGAGCGAGGAGCGTCCATCCGTCCATCCCTTCGCGGCGCTGGCCCCGCTCCGCCGAGCCGAGCCGGGATGTTTGCTCGGCAGCTTTCCTCGGAGAAAATTTAAGGGTGTCGTCTCCCGCGCCTCTCCCCGGTCCTGGGTGTGGGTTTGGAGGGATTGCATTGCACAAACCCCGCAGGAGCGGCCGCCTTTCCCAGGCGTGGGTAGCTGCCGGGCCAGGGGCACTGCATCCCGCTCCTCGCCGAGGGCGGACCAGCAGCCCCGAGCATTGACACGGCGTTAAGGGGCAGCCTGAAGGCTGGGTGGTTCATCCTCCGTGCCCTTCTAAACGGAGAACCAGAGAGAAAATCCCCGATGGACTTCCCCGTTCCTCTTGTGTCGGTCCTGGCACCAAGTAATAAAACGAGGATGCACCCGGAATCCTGTCGCCGAGCGAGAAAATAAAGGGCAATGTCGCTTGGAACCACGTTTTCAGGGGTCGTAACTACGCGGCAGAAATCCGAGTCGGGTCCACAGGGAGGGAGGAAGGGACTCAGGTCACTCCATCGAGGCTTTCCCACGGTTGCTCCACCGTCTCCTTAACACCGGGAAACTGAAACACCCGTGGCGAGGTAAGAAACCGTGTCAGTAACTGGTTCCTGGGAACCATTAGAGCTGCGGGGTCGCAAAGGTGGGGAAACCACTCCTCCCAGCTGGGCATGAGAAGCGTTTCATTTGAAAAGCTGAACTTGGTGATATGATTGCCAAGAATTTCTTGGGACCTGCATTTTTTTCAATCAAAAAGAAGAAAAAGCCCTCCAGAACTGACATAATTAGAAATAAAGCTGTATTAAAACTACGTGGGCATGCCGAGCACAGGATGCACATACAACCTCTTAATGTCACTTGTTCTACACTTAAATGTGCGTGTGTTTCCTCCTCCCACAAGGCCACTTTTGCCCTGGTGCAAACAAAGGCTATCTATCTGGTCATGCTCCCAGCTGCATAGGGGAGCAGCTTGCCTTTTCCCTCCAGTGTTTTGAAATTTCATAGGCTGTATCAGTTTAGCCATTCTAAGGAAAGCAGAGATGAAATCATGACAGTCATAAGAGATAAGTTGTACTAAACCCCAAAATAAATGGAAGAAATTAGATGGGAAATGTGCCTTTTGAATCAAGATCACAATTTAAATGATTAATTGCCTTCCTTCTCTTTCTTTTTTGTCTTTGCATGTGTTTTAATCTGACATACATGTAGTGAATAAAACTTAGGCCTCTGTCTGCCAATTGAGAGCTGATTCTGTTTTCACAGTTGCTTTAAATTTTGCATTTTCATCATAAAAACATGACTGAATGGGAGTTTGCAAGAGTGAAAAAATGGACACCTGACTCTAGTTGCCTCTTCCTGCAAGATTTATAAGGGAAACATAGATTTTTTTTCTTTTAATTCTTTTTTTTTTAACTATTTCCAGTTACAGAAGGAAAACATAAAGATGTGTTGGCACATCTCTCACTCTCTTTCCCCCCTTATGCATTCCAGTCATTCTTTTTCTGCCCATAAACTGTTAGTACTCTGCAAGAGCCTGATTCTGCACAGCCTACTAAGCCTGTCTTTTTGTTGGATGCAGGAAGAAATCCTGTCAGATGGGGTCTTCAGTGTACAGTCATGAAACAGAGCAAAAGCCTCTCTCAGAATGTGCACTGGAACAGCAAATGGTTACTTTTCAGCTGTGGATTGCATGTGCCTCTGAAAAGGGGACCACAAATCATTGGGTTTTTAAAGGTTCCGCATGAGTTGTATATTAATCCCAGTTTCCCTAGGGATGGATTAATCCCAGCTTCCCAGTTGTGTGGCTAGAGACAATGTGGATGGGATTGGGGGCAGGGGAGAAGGGAGATGGGGAAAGGAGAGGGAAATTAAAAAGATATATCACAGGAATACATGGCCTAAGTGGTGAGGAGCCATAAGTAGTTTCAATACCTTTTCTACCTCTGTCACCACACGTAAACTGAAGCAAATCACTTCAGCTCCCTGTTTTGGTTTCTTCATCTGCAAATTGGGGGTAATGCTGCCGATTTTGCTCCCAGGATTCTTGGCAAATTCATGCAGAAACTCCTGCTAAACCCTCAGTAGTGAAAGGAGAAACTCCAAAGCATACGAGGGCGACTGAAGGCAGGGACCTGATCTGGATGATCTAATGGAGTGTATACCATGAATTTATATTCACGTGTGGTTCTTTTCCAGCCCTGGCAGTTTTGTTGAGAGATGGAGTCCGAGAGTTTTCTTCTCTACATTCCTATGCAGTGACTACACAGGAGGAATGGCATGGGCCAAATTCATCCCTGGTGGGACTCCAATGACATCAGTCATCTTTATAGGAGTTTTTGAATGAAGTCAATTGGGTTTTACAAGGACCAGGTTTGGCCACATGCATATTTAACTGCTCAGAGAGCTGCAGCAGTGAAGGAAGCTTCCCTCCCCTTAGGAACAATCACTTCTCAGTCTGGGAGACACAAGCAAAGCCATTGATTTTTTTTGCACAGTCAAGCTTACCTTATTTAAACTCAAGGAGCAGCTGAAGTGTGTTCAGCATCCAGCAGATATTCAAAGAAACAGCAGCCTAGATGCTCTAAAACATTCCCAGCTTTTGATGGAACTCTGCATTTGTCCACAGGCTCAGTACAGGTCCCACTGATCCCCAGCAGACTAATTTCCATGACAGAGGGCAGTGCCCCGCAGGAGCACCAGCAGAAAGCCTGCGAGCAAAGCAGTGGCTTCAGCACGGTGCTTTGTCTGGGCTGTTCCCTCTGCCCTTTATCACACCTGGCTGCTCCAGGGTCCTTGTCATGCTCAAATGTCTCTGCCATTTCCAGTTCACTCTGTGCTGCTCTCTGGGACTGTAATTCCACTACCAGTTATGCTTGATGAGAATATGGTAGATCACTAAAAAGGGGCATTCTGTCCTCCACTTGTGACTTGGCTGCTGGTGCTGACTCTCCCTACACCTTCCTCATGTTCTTTACTGGAGTCTGACATTGCACCAAACATACAAAAAACCTATACAAAACTTCATAGTAGCATTATAGTTCCTGACTCAGTGGCTATTGAAAATTAAACCAACAATCTGATCGGTGTCAGTGATTGCCAAATGTTTGTCTACAGAGTTTTGTCACCACTAATCAGTTAAATTATTTGCAAGGTCAGTTTATTCTGTTTACTTGTTGCATCTTCTAAGGAACAAGTCAATTTGAACAACTAGAGAACTGTATTGCTAAGTCTGAGTAGAAGAACATATGTTCTGGTCATATGAGGAACTTCAACTGTTTTCCAAGGGATGAATGTCACACTTCTTTTCCTGATTTCTAATGTGCCTTCTGTCTTTGAGAGATGGAAGTCACATTTAATTTTCAATATTTTTGCATTATATATGTGTAATAATGAAATCTGAGTTTAAGGGCTTGTTCATCTCTTGACTGAATCAAACTGAGCTATTCTAGTTTTACAGCTGGAGTTGTGAGTTAAGCCTAGTAATGATTTTACTGCAGCCACAAAATCCATACTATTGAGACCAACTATCACTTTTTTGTCCGTTTTAAATTTTCCTAAGTTTTAATTTACCACTTTGTCTTCTGTCTCTATGAGTCTATACATCATTTAGGAGAGAGAGAAAAAGAAATTGTTACTAGCTTTTCAACAGGATACATCAACTTGCGCTATAGACTTGATACTCAGTTTTCTTTTTTTTTTTTTTTTTCTTCTTCAATTTTATTTCTCAGGTATTTTTTTTTAAATTCACATTTCTAATACTTTTTTCTCTCATTTTTTCTACCTCAGCGTTGATTGAAATTGGCAGGACAAGAATTCTATCTGTGTTTCTGACTCTTATTCAGCTCCATTTAAATTTGCCTACATGCTGCTGAAACATTATTTGCACACCACTGGATCTGATGACTCTCTTTCAATCTAGCTTTTTTTTGCTACCCTCTGGTCTTCTTCATCAAGCAAATTAGTGTCTTCCAGAATGAAATTCACAGCAAACCTTTCTTTTTCCATGTCTCTGAATTAATTAATTTCTTCATCCTCTTGCTTTCTTTACTTGTTTCAAACAACCTCATCATTTCTGACCTTCTCTCATCATGACACCTTTTCCCTTTCTGGCTTTTTGGTTTCAAATTGGACCTGCCCAAATCACATTTTATGAGTGAATGATTAATCTATTTAACAACTTTTTTATCCTTTCAAGAATTGTCCAGACACAACATAGCTTTCTTCCAAATGTATGTAAAGATATTTCAGTTTATATATATCTTGGAAATTCTTTTGAGGCTTGCTTTTTATTTATTCAATTTCCAGGAGTTCAGTGCTAGGCTAAAAAAAGAAGCCTCAGGTACATTTTCAGAGAAGAGAGGAGAAAACTTCCCAGTAAGGAAATATAAAAATAGGTAAAAACAGATCTCATCTCAAGTTATAGGAGGTAGGAGACATCTGTGTACTAACTATACCCTTTGGGAATAGTTCCATATTGATAAGTGTGTTCCTGATCCTACTGTCCTTTTCTGCCAGAGCCCTGGAGGCTGGTCAGACAGACATCCAGAGGAAGAACTGCACTGCATGTCAGAGAATAAAGCAGGATGTCAGCAATACACAGCTATATAGGGCTGTGGGAATCTTCCTCTGCTCAGGAAAAGTCTCTTTCAGGCTCTTCCATCTCATATTAGTCGAACTCTCAAGACTCAAGAATAACAATTCCCCATTTTTTTTCCCAAACTTCCACAGACTGCTGAGGCTCCTTCAGCGATTCAGGAGCAGCCACCTCTGTTCTGCACATCTTATTTCCTAGATGTCCCTGCTGCATGTAGAGAGCACCTGCAGCCTCATACCTGTGCCTCTTCCAGTCTGGTGTTCAGCTGTGATCTGCTCAAGGGTTACTGTAGCTGCCATATCACCATGAGGGCTTAAGGATCTTTTTTTCTTGTGAGTTGCATTTCATTGTAACTGAGCATGGTGGTAGGACAGTTAATTACATGCTTTTATTTTTGTTTTAGAATTGTTTGATCTGAACATTCTTTATTTTTTTCCCAAGATTATTTTTTTTCACTTCAGATGGGAAATTTTGTATTATTAGTGAAACTATATTTGCTACAGGTTGGCAGGTTCTATTCCCTATCTCTTTGCATATGTGAAACTGGGTTTATGTAAGTGTTCTTGAAAGGGACATGAAAAATAACATCATCTGTGGCAGAAGGAGGAATCACAGACCGTCAAGAATGTGCCACTTTCCATGACTTCCCTTTGAACTGTCAGTTAATTTTTTTGGTGACTATTGTGTATTTATTTTTGTATTCTTCCTTAAAATGCACTTCACTTGGAAAACAACTTCTCTAACACTTTACAAACATCTCTGACTTTCACCACCCCTCAAGTGCATTTCTGGATGTCTACTGAACATCCAGTGAGTTTTTTGGATACTGCTGGTATGCCAAATTTAGACTGTGTGGTGAAGGCTGCCCTGAACAACTCTGAGCACAGTGTTGGCTGCTGGTCTTAGCAACCAATAAATAATTAAGAAGCTGGATATTTGATGATCCTTAAAGAAGAATGACTCACCCAGCCTTCTACTGTTGATTTCTTCATTAGCACAGACTTAGATCCAGGCCAAGAATTGGTTTTCCCTTATGCTTTTATTTGGTGACCACTTGGATATGGCTTAGGAAACAGTTAGTGTCTCTCCAACAGTTGGGAAATATTTATTTCCAGCTGTTTATTTCCCTCAGTGGATTAATAAGTCTATTTCAAAGTGCTGCAAAAATAAAAACTAGATTTTCAAAATGGAGAAGGAAGAAAATTCACAGAGACACAGAGTTTTCATCCAACTCCCTTTTTCCTGCACCTCAATGTTTAAATGAATGGCTCAGTTTCCTTAGCTTTCCAATGTACCCAATCAAATATATAAACTATCTGAAGGGTAAAAAAAGTAATCCCCTCCACTGGAGAGAATAGAAGGGGAAATCAGATGGAGTTGTTAACATTCTGGAACACAACCTTTCCACTGAACTGGTATCAGCTCGATTATCACATCATGGAAACAACGCTAAGTTCCTGTAAAGATTTCGCTCAGTATAAAACAGTCAGCAAGGACTCAGAGCTTGGTGCATTTTACTCAGAAACTCTGTGATCCATGAAGTCTCCTTCTCTTTTCCTCTTTCTGAGAATTTAAGTCTCAAACATAGCTTAAGACTTTTTGTCTTCTTTACTGACATCTTGTATTTTTTACCAGGTGGGGAATTTTTTTCTTCTGAGTTTGGGAGAAATATCTATTATACAGTTATCATGATTTTAATAAGATAGGAATTTTCTCCCTGGGTGAATGGAGCCTACTGTCCTGTTCTCCTGGGGTACAGGAGACTTACCAAGTTCCTTTCAATAGCAATCTTGCAGAAGTAGAATGAGCATGGATAAAGCTGATCATAAGGACAAAGCTCTCATCACTGTTGACATGTCCTGTGGGAGCAATGAGATGCATCAGAAGGGACTGAACAGTGAATGAGAGAAAAAGCTCACTTCTGGGCAATTCCATGGCCAAACAAAGAAGCAGAAATGATGGCTACAAGTCTGTCTGGCCCTGGCATATTTCTCAGACCAATTCTTGCCGCTTTGGATAATATGAAAGAAAAAGATCAAGAGGGGCTTGACTAAACCTGGAGGTGTGAACAGGGATTTGAAAGTCAGAATTCCAAAGCCAAACTTCTAAAATTAACATATAAGCACCAAACTCATGGTGGCCCAATTTTCAGAGATACAAAGTGCCAGGAAGTCCCAACTAAAGTCTCTGTTGGCTGCAAGTGTTTAGCACTCACAGCATTGATTTTGGAACTTAAAGTCATAATTGTTAGTTTCAGTAGAGTACCCAGTTTATAAATCACTCCTTGCATTTGGACCAGTGTTTGTAGATCTCCAGCTGGAGAAGAGTGTGACCCAAAGGTGGATTTGGCAACTCCAATATGCTCTAGGTCAAACATCTGTAGGGAACATGTGTGTGATTTCCTTACAATTTCATTGTTTCAGTAGATGGTGTATCCAGTGCAATGTTATATCTGCTACTGAAATAGTTGAATGCAAATACCAGGAACCTCTGGGAAATTTTAGTTAATAGGAAAATAATCTAAAACAAATTCATTCTCCTGGTTATTCAGCCAGGAGAAAAGAAATGAAAATAAAAGGAATTACTGATCCAACCAAGTAGGCATAGAAATGAAACCCCTCTAGGATTTCCTTTTTAGTTTCTCCAACTTCCATTAATTTAACGAGCAAACTAGGTCAGCAGCACAGTCTTGTTATGCTAATAAACGAATGCCATAGATTCACTAATGTTAAAAATGTCCAGGCATTCAGCATCATTTGTTACTTTGCAGGGGGAGCTGTGGCACAGCAACTCAGTCTTTGGCTCGAATCCTAATTCAGTCACTGAGCCCTATGAGTCAATGTAACAACTGCTGTAATGAAAACCCAGCTATGGAGAAAGCGAGCTACAGTACCACAAAACATCAATTAGCCCTTTTCTAGCTAGGGTAAGAGGTCATGTAAACTGCATTTAAAGTTCCTACATTTAGATTTTATGCTGATAAAAGACTGGGAGGTCAGCCTGAGATGTGGAAAGTTTTGTATCAGGCTCTCATTACAATACTGATTTATTTGCTTGTACTCTTCAGAAAACTTCAATAGTGAAATGCTGTAAAATATAAAGAAAGTTCTGAAATGCTATTTTCTCCATATGCTGTCTCTTTGTGGAAGGAAAGTTTATTAACTGTTAAACTGGTTATCAAAAATCTCAGTGGACCAAAAACTGATAATAGTTCTTCATGTAAATAGTACTTTATGTCTTATGTGGAGGGTGGAGATCTCCATGGGGAATTCCATGTCTCTCCTTATTTGTTTTTTGCTGTCAAGACACAAAACAAAGGAAAAATGTAAATAATCACATTTGACTTTATAAAATTATAAGTCAGTTTAGTCCTTAAAAAGGCTGTTTTCCTGATCTGAATTAAAAAACTCATTGCAGAATAACTTCTTGGAACACAAATAAAAAGTTTTACGTAAAGATTGAAAGTGAACAGTTCACAAAAATTTAAATGTTGAAACACATTTGAAAGAAAAATTTGCATATTTATATAAACAAAAAATGAATCACGTAAATGAAAAAGCATGCAGAAATATATAGCTTAAATATATTTAGGGTGAAATTATTCACTTTGAACTTTTTCATATTTGAACACTATCTAGAATGCTGTAGTGCTTCTTCTGCTGAGTTTTATAGGCATAAAAAGGACATTTAAAACAACATATCCTGAATTTATAATCTGTACTTTTGATTAAAAAAATAATAAATTGTACACTGGAAGGTGGTTAAGACATTCTTAGTCTGGCTTTCAATTTCCAGTCTTTGGAGGTTTTTTTGTGTTGCTGCTCTCAGAAGCAAGAGCTACCAAACCCTGTTGAGTATGTACTACTCTTGAATTTGGCATTGCTGAGGGCAGTAATTCCCTTCTGAACATGCATGTAGGAACAGGCACATGCATGACTCCTTGGCTGCTTTCAAGTACCATTTTAGACCTGTGGGGAACTTGTCTAGATGGTAGAGTTTACAGCTTTTCTCAACTATTTCAGGGAAAGGTTCAAGACCTTTTGGATCTTGGGATGGATTAATCCCTCAAAATACTGACAAGCTAATTGAGGAAGGTAATTTTGGGTTTAACTCTTCCATCTTTTCTGCTGATGTGAAGTGAGGATTGATCTGCCGAAAAGAAATTTGCTACAAAATGGGCATTGGCTTTAAAATTGTGAGTTGGTTGTACCAAAGGTTTGTCTGGTCATTTTATAATATAGACCACCTTATAATATTTCAATTTGAGAACTTTTTCCTGTATTCTTTTGATCTCTTTGTCATGGACAACTCAACAGTCCCATATCCACCCATGTGAAGTCAAAGTTTCAGATAGCATGTTTACAGGTTGGCAGGTTCTTTTCCCTATCTCTTTGCATATGTGAAACTGGGTTTATGTAAGAGATACCAAAATCAACAGCATTTGTGATTTAGGAAGAATTAGAGTATGGATCAAAACACTTTAATCAAAACAACCACTCTTTTAATTAACACTGATGTTTCTATACACACAGCACATGAAGCCACATAGTATGTGGCTTTGTGTTTTAGTCCATAGCTTAGATACTGCAATCTGTAACAGAAGTTTGTCAAAAGTGGCGAAAATAAAAATATATTCAGAATGTTTAACACATAATACAAAATTAATCAAATTAATCACTATATGAGAGTATTTTAGCGTTTATGTTGTCCAAATGATCTTTGCTACATAAATTGTGTGTGGACAGCCAATATTTGCTTTTCAAATATTGCTGGACTGGCTGCCTGGCAATATTCTTTTTTCCTGATTAGATGTGTGAGTAATATTTCCAATTAATATTTTTGCAATTCTGGATTCCACATGCTCATGTATGACTCCTTTAAATCTGGTGTCTGAATCCATTATGCCAGCAAAATTCATGGAAATTGCAGCTTGATGATATTAATTAATGAAAACAGCAAAAGGATATTTCTATACAAAATGAATTGCAGTGTTTTCCCCAGCCTAACACCCAGACACCCGTTCTCTGGTAATAGACAATGCAGATACTTATAAAGAAATAAATATACATAAATAAAACAATTGAATTTTATTTCCTGCTTGCAAACTGTGTGTGGGTGGCAGTTTATTCTCTTCTCTTATTCCAACTGGGTCAGATTCAAGTTGGACTTGAACACAGTTTGCATCTTGCCCTTTTTCTTGTGAAACTTGGGAACTTGTAGAAAGAGGTCATTTGGCAGGAGAAAGAGTAGTGTTTAGAGTTAGTCTTTGCAACAGAGGTGAAGCTTAAATTATTGTACTCATATGGTGGCTGGATGGTGCCTGGTCATTCCTCTCATGTCAGCGAATCAGAAGCCAGATGTCTTTTTTTTTTTTTTTTTCTGTAGTTCCAGACACAGAGTAGTGTCTTGCCAGGGTCAAACAAATATCTGTGTATTCAGAAGCAAAAATCATGATCATGCTGAAGGGTTTAAAGTCAAGTTGGAATGTCTCAGAATCTATTTTTGAGTCAATGTCCACACCCAGGCTTTTGTTGCAAAAATCAGTTTGAAAAGGAGAATAAAGTACTTGTACTTAAATATTTTGACATTTTCATCTACATTATATGTAAATACAAATTGTTCTACTTAATTTTTTATATGTGTTCCCTAGACACGATGTCTGCGTAGGCTGGCATGAGCATGAGTTATACATTGCACATATAAGTTTATTATTTCTTGCTATTGCCAAGATTGAATGGTAGGTTTGAGCTCTAAAAAACCCAGCTTCAATGTCCTGTATTGTCTTAAGGGTAACATCCAAACTGCTCACAGCTTTTAGCTCTTTAGATAACATGCTTCTGAAGATACAAAGGTGCCAGCCTGTGAAGTGGGTCAGGGATGGGTCTCTTGACTCTGAGGCTTATGAATACACAGTTAAAATGAACTCATAAAGTCTTTGTTTGTACAACAAAAACATCTTATCTCACATGCTGTTAAAAAAATAACAATCGTAGGGATGTAATAATTTCAACTTTTGTGATGTCTGCAGGACAATGTTTAAAACTGGGAATTGTAGATGTTGTATCATGAATATTTTCCTTAGGAAGAAGAGCAATGATTTTCATACTCTCCTGCTAAAAGGAAGTCTGGTGAAAGTTTCACTTTGAGTCCTGTCTGTGATGGTTTGGGGTGGTTGTGGAGCCGGGCTGATGCAGCGAGTGGGAGTGGAGGTTTTCAGAAGTGATGGGATAGAGAGGAAAACAGGCAAGGTCTTTTCAGAATAGAGAACATAAAACCAGCAATAGATATGATAGCAGTTCCATAACCACCACAGTTTCTCTGACAAAGGATTTGTCTCACTCTACTAGGCAGAGCTCCTTTCACTGCTCCTAAGGCTAGAAGACTTGGAATAAGGAAACATCATCTCCTCCTCCTTCCCAGGGAAAAGTGCTGTCAGAAGCTGTCTTGCATTTAACAGTAGATTGACCTGGACACCAACATTAGTTTCCTGTCTCATCTGTATTTTTCTCCACTGAGGCAGTAGATAACACCAGTCTGGGCCTAAATCTTCGTTTGAGAGCCCATATTGGGATTTTTGGTTCCTCCTATGTGTCTTGGGAAGCTAGCAAATTAAGTTTTAAGCTCCTTGCTCGATTCAGACTGTACAATCACATCAGCTCTGAAGTCCATCTGAAACCTGGAGGTTTTGCTCTCGTTCTGGGTGATTTAGTGCACTACTGCTAAGAGACAGGATAAGGGAGTAGAGGGAGAGGCATCTCTTGTTTTTAGAGAGTCAAAAATAATCTTTGAATGATATTGCCCTATTCATGTGGGCTGTTAAAACATGACTGAGCCCAGATTTAAAAAAAAACTTTTTCAAAATTTATCCTTAGCCTGTTCACCCAGTGGGAGAGAGAAAGACCTCCTCTTTAGAAAGACATCATACAACACTGTAATTGGCAACATGTGCATTAGACACACAACCTAAAATTAAATTGACATGTCTCAGGGATTCATCTGCTGTCAGATCTAGCCTACCACAAACTGAGCAGCAGAGCTAGATTCACTCAGAGTCTCTGTCTCTCTCCTCAAGCTTCAATGACATGATAAAGTAGGAGTCAAGGCACAAGATTTGTCACCATCTTTCAGTTAAGGATTCTGAAGAAAGATATGATCATCAAAATGAGTAATAATGGTTGAAAATCTAGAAGTCCACTGTGTCCACTGTGTTGATGTCTTACCATTTCTTATATCTGATTCATCTTGTGCCACTCATTGCTGATGAAGGTTATTGGATGACTGATTCACCAATAGACATGAATTTCCATGGAAATTGTTTCTAGAAATGGACTCGACAACAAAATCAAATAAAATGGGTTATTAATGAGAATTAAAAGGGTGGCTGGTATCTAAAGGGATGTAAAAGTCTGTAAACCAACAGAATGACTTCTAAAACAAATATGACAAAACACAGTTGATCCTGTAGATTTCTGTTAAATTCAGGGATTAAAAACCAAAAAAGCCTCATTGGCCTCAATCATTCCTTTCTTATGGCTAAAATGGCCCATGATAATGAGTGCTGTTCTGCCCAGTAGATCTTCATTTTGCTGTGTATTGTCTAAATGATGATGTCCACATGCATAGAGACTGAAATACTGATTTTAAAGTGAACAGAAGCCGGCATTTGCAGTTCATTTGTCACTAACAGACAGAAAAAATTTTCTTGACTTAACAAATACTTACATTTAAAATATTTTAGCTGTAATAGTAATCCCTAACTATTAAAAAAAATAAAAAAAACAAACCCCAAAATAATTGGAAAAAGTTGTTTATCACAGCTGAGCATTCCCAGAAGGAGCATCAATTTATATAAACATGCTAAAATTGACCTATTTATGAAATGTTATGGAGAGCTGAGAAGAGAACCACAACAGATCTTTATCTCATGTTCACTGTTTAAAAGATCAACGATTGGGTGAAGGCTGAGGCTAGCTATTGCATGTGTTTTAGATGTGAATGTCAAGGTCATCTAAAATCTGCTGCCAAAATCACTGTGATTGCCAGCAAAAAGTAAACTAATGTTCCAGGGCTCTCATTACATGCTTAATATGAATATGCTTCCCTTTGCATAAATCACAATGAATGCACAACCAGTTGCTCCTGTGAAAGTCACAAAATACAAATGCAAATTAAAAAATCAGAAATAGTAGATATAGCCCCTAAGGAAAAAAAAAAAAGCAACACAAGAAGGATATATTTATAATTTGATAGATTGTAATACTCTGTTTTAAAAGTTACATTAGTATGTATATAGGCAGATTTATTTTTAATGCAGTTTAATCTAGTAAATTAGTATGCATGCCAGAAAAATATTTGAAAAGACCAAATATGGTCTGCAAGTTCTATTTTGTCCATAAAATGTCTGTCACCTTCAAAAAACTTTCCACAGACTTCATTTATCTTAACCAAAGAAGAAAATCCCCACGCAGTAGAGATCAGTTGCAAAATTACCACAGAAACCATCAGAGCAGCAATTTCTCCCAGCCTGAATTTTACCAGGCAAGGATTCTTTACACAAGGACAGCTGTATTTCTCTTTCACTAGGTGAGAGTTAACCATGCATGGTCATGTACACTTAAGAAACACTGAGAAGGTATAAAACAGCCTCCTTCTGTCAGGACTTTTGTGTAACAGGCTGGTAAAGTTCAGTTACATAATTTTCTCCTCTCCATTAACAGCCAGATGCAAGAGCTGCATTTAGAGCTCCTTGGGAGCTTGGACACATACTGCAGAATTCTCCATGTTGGGAGTGGAGCTGCCTCAAGTATCCTTCAGCAGCTCCTGGTCTGTTTGCACTGCTCCTGATGTTGGTACAGATAATTTTTCTGAGCACCTAGTTACCACAGAAAATTTTTGGTCATACAGAAGTACTTTATCACTACTAGAAATTGCAGCACTGTCTTGAATTCTAAAGATTCCCTAAAAATCAGTGCAATAGTGAGGCAAAGCCTTAAGCAGCGTTATTCCAAATCTACAAAATTAGAACAGTTGGAAACACTGACAAGCAGTAAAATAGTTTTCCAAATGAGAGAAACACATACAAGTTTAGGAAAGAGCGAGATATGGATTGTCTAACAGTGCCCTGTAACAGTGTTTTATTTATGATGTTGCCCAGTAGCACCGCTCTAAGCTCAGACAATCACTGTATAAACATGGATATTTCTAAGAGTGTTAGCTTTATTCGCTGAGGAGTTGAGTGAGAGATAGAGGGAAGGCAGACATAGCAAGGAGGAAGGGAGGGGAAAAGGCTGACAGAAAAAACAAGGAGAGTGCCAAGGCTAGGAAGATAGTATTTGTGTTTAAAAGTAGAACTTGAAGTTGTGCCAAATCAGAATTTTCTTCAGGAACTTGAGAACTGAAAACTTCATGGGTAGAGGGAGACACTGCAAATTCACTGTAATGTGCTGCTATGAGTCTGGGGAGAGAAAATTAAGAAAAGAAAAAAAAAATGGTCTTTGGCCACTACTGTAATGAACTGAGGAAGGATAGAACTCAAGCTTTAGCAATTCTTTAGTAAGCCTGGCTCAAGCAGACAATGTTCAACAAAATCTAGTAGCAGGCAGAGGATTTCATACCATTTCTATTCTAGGACTAATAAATAAATAAATTATACATATACATACATAAATACATAAACACATGAGTTTGGGCTGGTGGATTTGTTTTAGCTCTGAATTTGTAAGGGAAGGTTTCTGACAGTCAAAACTCTGAAACTCAGGCTTAAATGGCTGAATGAACATAAGTTTGAAGAAATTCTGCACAAGTTCATAAATTGTTGGAATAGCACAAATTCATATTGGGAATTACTCTAGAATTGAGTTCAGCCAGGGGGTTCACAGATCTCAGTTTTTGTGCTCTGTGATCATGTTTACATGAGACACCATTGTTGGGAAAATACACTTCATTTGGAAGATTATTTTGAAATTTTATTTCTGGCTTAGCACAGTTCTGGATAGTGTTGTGTGGACTTTTATTTTATCAGTAAAGTTGCCCAAAAAAATTTGCTTTCATTGCAATAAGCAAACAAAATTTTAGTCTTTTTTAATACGGGTTTTAAAATATGACATCTCATTTATGGGATTTATAAGGTAGGTAAGATTTAATAGATAGGTAGTCATCTTCCTGGCATAGCATGAATTCTAAACTACTGTTTAGAAGATAAACTGTAGAATTTAGACAGACTCTAAGGCTCCTCTCCCCATGCAGGGAAATAAGACATTAATGGCTGCAGGGTGTCAGTGTCAAAGGTTTTAAACATTTAATAAGCTGTGTTAACTCACTGCAATTAATGGTCTTATTGTCATTGAAAATTCTCAGCTCCTACCAGAAAAAGAATAAAAGAGTCAAGCCATCATTTCTCCCTTGACCATCTTCTCCCAAACGGGGCAGTATGGTGTATTACAGTAAAAGAAATTAAATGGACTGGAAAAAGTCCTCAGAATTTTGTGAAGCAAGGGAAAAGGCAACAAGGAATGATCGTTCACTTGGTCTCTGTTCCTCTCTGGGCATCTTTCTACTGATCACTACTGGAGTTCATACACTGGGCCAGCTGAAGGTTTTATTGACTTAGTCCTGTGGTTTTCTCTCCTGTACAAATCATCACTATTCAAAAAGCTGGATGGCAGTGTTCTGCTCCTACATTTCGGGCAACTGAAGAAAAAACCCAAGATATCTGATCAAACATTGCTGCTTCCTTTAATGAGAAAAATGGACATGACATTTTCTTCAACATGCAACTGGATAAATTTGACAGGCACCATTCTGATGAAAACTCAGATCATCCCATTTCCTCCTCCAAGCAGCAGCACAAGAACTGCTTACAGAATCACAGAGCTGGGAATGATCTCTAGAATGTACTCACATTTCTCCTGCCTTAAAGGGTTGTACTTCTGTAATTTCTGACAGAAATTATTCTCATCTATTTTAGAGACCTTCGTTAATGAAGAGTTTACGACTTCCTCAGAAATTTTACTTCTGTTTGAATGTGATTACCTAAGGCCTAACATGGCTCTTCCATCTTTCAGCTTTATCATTTTTGGTCTCTTCAGCCTCGGTAGGAAGTGTGTTATTCCCGTTTTCTTGGATGCATTTTTTTATTTGTTATTATGCCCTTATTTTAGGGTTTTATTTTGTACACTGAGTTCACATTTGGGATAAGACCTTACTCTGGATACTCAATTCTATCTTTAGTGAAAGAAATTTATGTCAGGCAAATGATGAAAAAAAATCTGTATTAAAAGTAAAAACAACAGAAGAAACTCGTGTGTGTGTAGCATTTTATCCATGCAGACCATTACTTTGGATTGGATTCCACGATTCTGTGTAACCACAATGTTCAAGAGCTTGTAAAAGAGCACTGTGGAAGGAGTAGACTTTATTATTCTATATTTTATTTAAATACTTTATCAAATATTTGGAAATGTCATACACACATGGAAGTCACTCATGTTACAACTGATCTGCTACTGCATTCATGTTGCATCAAAATAGAGAAATAAAGTTATTCTTGCTATTAGAAGCTACAGCCATTATTTTCCTGCAGATAGTATGAACCTCCATGAGAAACTATGTCTCTCAGGCCTGATTAATTAAATGAGGAATTTGTTTAAAAAAGGTAGATGTTTCTTAGGTGGGTTTTTTTTTTTTATTATACAAATTTTAATGCAAACACTTCTTTTCTGTGTTGCGATAAATTTGATCTGTACAAGTGACTTTCGTGCTCTCAAAATAATTCGGAGTTAAAGCTCACTCCAACTTGCTTCACTGGATATCTGTTTATTCTTAGGAATACTGAGGATTTTAAACAGTATGACTCTGTCCCTTGTCCCTGATTAGTAATTCAGTAGAAGTGTCATAAAAAAAAATCATCAAAGAAATGAAAATAAGAGGCATGACACTGGAGACCCCATTCGAGCAATGTTGCAGCTCATGCTGGAAATGGAATCTCCAGTTTCATTTGTTTTGATGTACTGTATAAATATTTAAAGAATGCAAGCTGCAATTTTATCCAGCCTTTGCTGAATTTCAGTGTCATGTCTTGGTGGGGGTCTTAAGGCTGATACTAATTGCTCTTAGAATTGCTGGTTCAGCAGACCAATGGGGGATGTATGTACACCCATTTCTGCTAAGAAAAACAACACAGAACAAGTTTTACTTGAAGCAATGGTTCAAATCTTATTGAAATACCACAGAAGACAGTGAACCTTGTATGTATGTTATGAATTTCAATGCATGAATGATGAATCTCATCTAACTCTACTATGCACATATGCCTTTACTGCATTTTAGGGCTTTTTGGTGTAGAAAGGATACTTTCAAACAAAATTAAGTAATTTAAGAGTGACTAAAATAGCCAAATAACTTCACTTAAGCAACAGTGTCATTAAAGAATGTTTTGAGATACTTTTATTTAGAACATTCATATGAAAATCTTATAACCTGCTTATTGAGAAATCAGATCCTTGCAAGATTAGAGAGCCAGGACACTCCATCTCAGAAACTAACAGTGGTGTAAGATCAACAGTTGAAGACTAATATATTAAAGTGGCAGCTGTGATGCTCTGTGAATTAAACTGAGGACCATCAGAGCTAAAAATATGAAATGAAGACCCTGGAATTTCTTTCATGGGTTAATAACAGGATCACATTCACCAATAAAATATGTCTGATGGATACAAGTAGCCTGAATTTGAGGATGAAAACACGTCACCTAAAAATCTTTTAGACTCACAGGGTAATTGATATGAGCTGTAACATGAGAACTTGTGGGAAACTGTAAAATACTGCCAGTCATTTGGTTGTCAATTCATCCTACTTCCCAAGTGTGTGTTTGCTGAAGAGTGTTCACAGCATCTGAACAGAAGTATGGGAGGATACTCCTGTAGGATTGTTCCTCTAACCACTATGACATCCATATTCTTAAATAAAATAAGGCAGGGCTGCTGTTTGGTCCTGGAGCTAAGTGACAGAGAGTGGTTCCTCTCCACAAGACCCCTTGAAGAGGATGGCTCTCTCCAGGCTGGGAATGTTGATTAGTTTGGGCCATTTCCAAGCTGTATTCATGCACTGTGAGTCATTGCATCCAGAGCTGTTCCTTGAAGCACCTTAGGAATTCAATGTCAGGGAAAAACCCAGGACTGTGCCCAGCTGCTCCTGTACCTAGCCCTGTTTCATTAAGAATACAGATGAAATTCATGGATGAGAACTTCATCCAGCACATCTACTAGTGGTGATACTAATAAAGGAAAGGGAGTGTGTGTGACCAGCTGCTGGATGACTTATTTTCTCAGAGAAATGGTACAAAAGTTAAGTAGAGAAAGCCTTGAGTATTTCTAAACTTCAAGAGCCTGTATGGTTCATCAAAAATCTCTGAGACTAATATTTTCAAGCCTATATTAGCTAAATGTATCTTTGCAGGAGAAAGTGTTGGCTTTCCATAAAAGAATGGATTTTTGTTTAAATAGTAGCCCAGGAAACAGAGAAAGATATTGTTAAATATTACTGAGGTGCTACTGGTAGTCTCAAGACTTTATTCTTCCATGGGAGAGGATTATTCATGAAGGCATCATTTAAAACTACAAAGACTCCCAAACTGCAACACAGCAGCTCACTGAGCAGGCAAAATAGGGGCAGCACCAAAAAATATAGCCTGGTTTTGGAGCCTGAGGAGCTAGAAGGCAGTTGGCACCAGCTCCCCAAAACCATTGCAGAGGTAGTGTTTTCTGAAATTTTGTTTTGTTTCTGAAGTTCAAGAAGCATTTTTTCAACCCACTCAGGCACATGTTGTTATTCTTGGGATGTCTTGTGCGGGGCCAGGTGTTGAACTTTGATGATTCTTGTGGTCCCTTTAAACTCAATATGTTCTATGGTTCTAGGATTCTTCTGGATTTCCTTGAAAAAATAGATGAAAAGAGTCTTTTGTCATTAATATTGTCCAAGAGAAATAATCTCTCCAAAATATGTTTTTGTTCATTTCAGAGAGAACATGTCTTGTATGACCTACTCTCCAAGGATGCAGTCCCATGTTTAAACATGCCTCTAAAAAAATACGGGGAGTATGCTTATTTCAGTTGCTTTATATATAGATGAATGTAACACTGACCTCAAGTTGGTAATCTCACTTCAAAGCAAAATTGTCTTTTCTCCATTAGATAGAACAGTCACTTCTGGAGCTTGCAAAAGGTACTAGTTTATGGTTTGGGTGCATCTGTCTTTAAGGCAAAGAAATACATCACACTGCAGTTTTCTCGTTCTGCTCCATGAGACTTAGATAATTCACAGTGCTGTGTAAATAGCTCTTGAAATTTACCCCATGGGAGATATGTAATTCCAATTATTGACTACCTTTGTTACCTCTGAGCTGTAGTTTACTTCCTTTAATGAGACTTCTGCTTTCAAGCACAGGCCTCTATTTTGATTTTCGTGCAATGAAGTCTTACAAAGAAAGCACACAATGTTCTCTGTTGTAGCCTTCACTGTCAGTTTTTCTAATTTTGTAATGTCTTGTTAAATTTTTCCATGCTTCGTAACTCTGATAAGAACACCAGGAGTAACCAAGAGAAAGTTCAGATTGAAGAAGAGGAGAAGAAGTTTTCTGATTAGTAAGAAAAGTAAGTATCAAATGGTCAATACTATGACAGATCTGCAATGCATGTCCAGTTAGAAAAGGACAGGAAAAATGTGTATGAAGGTATAAGAGATTCATAATTATGTTTGTCTTAAACCATTGTTTTTAAGCTTGTTCTCAGAAGATAGTTTATAATCCTGCTTTGGGATTCTTCTGGTTGAAAGGGAGTATATAAAGTGCAACCATGGCTGCATGAGGTGATTGAAAAAATTAAAAATGTGAAGGACTGTGGAGTATGCTGTGAAATAGAAATTAATGAACAAATGTGCTAATAAGTAAATGACAAATATAGTATGAAGCATAATTTGTAGTAGAAAACAAATGATTGTTTGCAGATGACCTAGGTTTTTTACTTTGAAAGCAGAATCTCAAACTAAAGCAGGGGAAGATTAATTCTTTACCTTGTACCCAAATCAATTAATTTTTTCTTTCTACAGTATTGAGGGAGGAACCCAAGATTAGTTTTCAGAGTGTTACATGAATAAGTAAAATTATTGTGATATCTCTATCTGTAGAGTGTATTTTTACATGTGAGGATAAATTACTTTTGTGTCACTTTCAAACCTAAATAGTCTCTGTCAAGAGAATAAAATATCCATTAAAAACATATTTTTAATGCTTATCAGAGGTGTTTCTGTGCCAAATACACACTATCCTGTGAAGTTCAGAATAGTGTGCTGGTTGGTGCTTTGATCTCAATATCCTTCATCCTGGTCTGCTGCCAAGGATCATTCACTCTCTGCACACTTCAGCTGGGAGAGGGAAAAATGAATGCAACTGAGTTCACAATCTCACTTTCCCTTTTTCTCTGACTCTGATGTCCTCAGGGAAGCTGTTCCTCCCTGGTGTGGTATGAGCAACACCACCCACAGCTGTACCTTCAGCACGGACAGATGGCATCTTCCTTGCTTAGCCAAATAACAGACAAAGTGCCCCTCTTCAAAGCTTGGAGCCAGCCATGTTATGATGACTTTTCTGAGGAAGGGCAGCCTGTGGCACAAATACATTACAAAGTATAATGCAGAACTACTGATCTAACTCTGCCCACGTCAGGATGTGATCACCTCAGCATGGCACTGTTAGTTCAGGTGCCAGCACTATTAGTTCAGGTGCAGCAATGTGCTAACATGGCTCTGCTACTTCCAACATCCACATAATTCTTCCTGCAAAGCCTTGTCATGCCTTGCTCAGCTGTGTGGTGGTACAAGGACTTATAAAAATGCCCTGTCTACATGATGCCTCCTGTTAGATACCGTGTCTGCATTTATATAGACCTCTTTATTGGATTTAACAAATATCAATAGGTTTCCATATAGGAAAAAATTCTTTAATGGTGATGAGGCACTGGAACAGGTCGCCAAGAGAAGATGTGGATGGCCCGTCCCTGGAGGTGTTCAAGGCCAGGATGAGGCTTTGAACAAGCTATTCTAGTGGAAGGTGTCCCTGTCCATGTCAGGGAAGCTGGAATGGGATCTTTAAGGTCTCTTTCCACCCAAGCTGTCCTATGATTCTGTGATTCTACTCTATGAACTTATGCAGCAAATTGGCATCCAGTAGAAGATTTTACCTTGAATAGTTCACCATCCTAAGAGCAGGAGGAAGAGGGGTTTGCCTAAAACAGCAGATTAATGTCTAGCAGGCTGGAGTTTGAATTTGCATGAACCAGCTTCCCATGCCTCTGGTGATGCCTAAAGATTTTTAGCTGTTTGGGAAAGACCTGTGTTTTATTCCAGGCATCTCTGCATACTGCCACTCAGAGGTGCCCTGTGCAGAGTACCTACACCAAGGGAAGGCAGGACACATCTATTGTGTTCTATGCTCACCTGTGCCCATCAAACTACAGGCATCTGATAGTGATGTGGGGGCTGGTCTGTGGCTCACAGACACCAAGACAAGTTCTAGGCAACACAACCTATGGCTGTGAGAGCACAGTTGGCCTGGCCCCTGCAAAAGGTAGTGCAGGCTGACAGGGGAAAAGAGCTCAGCTCTGCTCTTTCATGTTTACACTGTGACAAGCACAAGGTGTGCAAATGTTTGCAGCACCTTAGGGAACAAATAATTGGGATTCTCCTGAAAACACAACATGGAGATGCCTGAAGTCTCACGTTGGAGATTTTAGAGAATGCACCTTTGTGACAATATTATGGTATCAGATATCATAAAGCCTCAGAGTATCTCAAAGTAAGCACACAGTGTTTAATTAGACTAGACTAATTTTTCTGTGTAACTTTTTCACTGTTTAATCTGATTTCCACCATGCTTTTAGGATAATCCTAGAACTTTACTGGATCATGAGTTTGGATCTGGCTGTATATAGCTTCCATTGATATGTTATTTTCCTACATGCTATAGAATATTTCAGTTGGAAGAGACCTACAATGATCATCTGGTCCAACTGCCTGACAACTACAGGGATGACCAAAAGTTAAAGTGTTGAGGACGTTGTCCAGAGGTCTCTTAAACACTGACTGACATGGGGCATTGATCATCTCTCTAGGAAATATATGCCTATTTCTATATTTATTTTTTTATGGTGAAGCTGTGAAGAATCATCAAAGTACTTTGCCCTGAAATGCTACCTTTAAAGAAACAGCAGATGTGGGTCCAAGTAGCCAGTGCTTTATACACATAAGTATGTGTATAAAAACTTTCATTTTTGCACTAAAACAGCATAAATATCCCTTGGAGAGGAATTGATTAGGATTTCTGGATTACTTATATCCATTTAAAGGTATTTTTGTGCTGCAAGGGTGGTGGAAGTCTTCCAGCTGTGAACCAAAATAAGGCCTTTTCTGTCAAAATTGCTTTGAATTTCTGTAATCATTAATTTAATAATGGTAATTATGATCCATTGCAAATGTTCCATGCCTGCAACACTCATGACACAGCTCACAATGGTAAACCTTGCAAAGCCAGGTACAGTGATGAATGTCAGACATTCCTTCAGTTGTTTTTCAAAGGATAAGTGTTTTACTGCGTATGTGCATGCATTTGACTTTGGTACTGAAATAGACCTCGTGGCACATGGTACCCAAACAAGTATCTCCTGTTCCTGTCTGTGAGCAGTCAGAGCATCACCTCCTCTAGCACAGACAGAGATTGCACAGGGTTACAGTCAGGGGGTAGATGCAGCTATCCTGGAACAATCACCTTGGAACTGTCTGTCCTGGAACTGCAGACACCAGATGGGGATGACCCGTAACCTATGTGTGGAAATTCCTTAAGTGTTGGAAATAAATTTGTTTCCCTTTGAATTATTTGAATTTATTCCAAAAATCCTGTCTGTTTTGAATTTATTTTGTGATCTTTCTCATCTAATGCAAGATGAACAAATTCTGAATACCTTTTCATTTACATACTAATATCTGATCAGGGGAAGAATTTCTGGGGCAATAAACCTTAAGAAAGTAATAAAAGACTGAAGTTCAGCTTCTACACAAAATGGGTTGAGTTTTTCAGACTCTTGCACCTCAAGCTGGTGACCAGGCAAATGCAAAGCAAGTATAAATGTATACTAGTAAGGTAGGTGATAGATGAGAGAGAGAGAACTTATTTTAATATGCTCTCATACTACCTAGTCACTTAGAAAGATGTTAAAAATATATATATTTTCAAGTCTATACATTGCCAGATAATAAATAAGAGTGAAACCCCTGAGTTTTGAGCTCATATGGACAGGTGCAAGTGATTATTCCAAGTTATGTGAACAGAGGCAGCACATGCCGACATTTGGGCATGAGAAGCTTGACATTTGCACATACATCTTCTCTGGGTGCAGCCTAAGAGCAGCAGCAGATTTTACACTTTCCGTATCTGCAAGCCAGAGCTTGATGAGATGATGCTCAGGAGAGGCAGTGTGAATCAGATGGTAAGGTGGGTTAGGTAAGGATAGTGAAAAGGTTTCAGGAACCCGTGTAAAAGAAAGGCTCTCAATTCTATTTATCTTACTTTGTTTCCTAAAAGGACACAAGCTACAAAGTTTTGACCTGTGCATGCACTTAAGACATAGCAATTCTGAATTAATAAAATGTATTAATTCAAATCCCTTTTACTGTAAAAGAAGATCATGCATTTCACATCCCTCTTGCCATTGGAGTTTAAAGAATCCAGTTATGGCCATGATTTGGCTGATGGATTACACTGGCGTGGATCCACGAAACTGCCTTCCATTAACAGTCACTTGCATTTTTAGGGTTAATTTTAAATTTTGGTATAAAAAGAATTAGTGAAATCAGAACAAAAGAAAAACCAAAGCCCAACTGACTGAAAACTCCTGGAGCAGACCAAGTGAAAACTGATTCCTGCACTGTTTCATGACACATCTAAGCAAAACTCAGAGGAACAAAACCTCTTTGAAGCTCTTAAATGTTCGATGTTTGCTGAGGTGCGTTGCCTTGCACCTGTGTTCGTGAAATAAGATGTATTTTGAAGGGGGCAGGGTTGATTTTGGAAGGTGAGATGGCTCACTTTGTTGTGCAAGTCAAGTGCAACGGCAGCACACCACAGATGTCTGCCACATGTTGCACACATTTTAATATTCAGTAGCAAATGTTCTTATTATATGAGAGCAAGAAGAATAAGGTTCATTTCATGAAAGCAGGTGAAGTAAACCCCATTGAGATGTGTGTCATATGGAATGCATAATGGATGATGGTCCAGATGCATCCAAAAATGAAACGTGCTTTGCGTGCAGCTGAGATAGAGAAGCTTGTGGTAAATTCTGCCCTTTGTCTATGAGGCTTTGGCTCTGGACAGGGATTCTTGTCATGTGTTTCTGCCAAATATTTTAGTATTTAACTCATATGTTTTACCATATATGGGTATCTACTTCAGCACTTTTGTATTTACCATTTGTGTATTTTTAATCCTTCTTGTTCTTGCAGAACTGCTTAGTTAAATATTCAGTGGGCCCAATGAGGACTGATTTTACACTAACTGAAGAGAAGACTTGTGCTTATAGTTTGTAGCAAGTAGGACACAAGGAAGAAAAAAATAAAACTCCAATCAAATAAAAAAAAAATAAAAAAAGATGGAACAAAATGAAATTTTCAGCAAGAGAACATTACAAGAAAATTATGACCTCAAAAATACACTCGGCTACCAGACCCTCTTTGGGATAAGTTGCATGGGTAACTGGACAAGCTAGATTTTCATCCAGTGGGAGGTATGGTTCCATTTCACAATGGTAATTTAGAGGATGAGAGACCTAAACAAAATGTTGTTTGTTTGTCCAATTCTAATATTCTCTGGTATCTTATTCCAGTCTAATTGTCTTAATGGTGGTTATAACAGTTAGTACACAGGTCCTTCCTATGAGATGGAGTTTGAATTCTTAATAAGTCTGACTGAATTCAGATGACAAGGGTCACAAAATAAAACAGACTTTTACCAGAATGCTAATGTGTTAAATTAGGCTGCTTATTTAGGTGCCTAAATATGGATTTACTGACTGATGTTTGTGTTTTACATTAGATTTGCATGAATAACATTTGAAACCTTACATTCTTGGCCTGAAAAAATGAGTAATGTTTCTTTAAGGAAAAAAATGAATAAAGCCAGAAAGCTAAAACCCCAGAGCCTTCATTAGTTTTTGCGCTAACCAACATTCTTATGTTTTATATTCAAACCAACATATTAACATGAAACAATCATTCCAGATGGAAGAAAATATCACTTCTAGGGTCAGGAAAGGGGTACATAAAATTCTGGCAAATTAGAAGGAAAAATCTACAGGGGCTAAAAAGCTCATTAATATATGCTTTAATCCCCTTGTGGATCGTTGTGGTTTGGACCTGCAAAAACTGAAATGAGAAAATGCTACCATAAGCTGACCAGCTTTAGTGCTGAAAGGCAATATCCAAAATGTTCCTCAGGCTTCCAGGGAATGAAAGGCCTTGAATGGATATTTCTATATTGTTCTTCTGAGCAGCTGACTGAGTAGACGCCTACCCTAAATTAATGTGTCTCAGGCTATGGTGTGAACTTCAACAGGAATCATGCACCTAGCCAAAAGCCAGCATAATTTAGAAGGTATAACATTTTATAAGCAACATATTTTTAAAGTTTTGTTTAACACCAAAACAACAAACAACAAAAAAACCCCAACCATTGAACATTTTTGTTTTGCCTTGGGGATAGAATTTCAAGAAACTACAGTTTATGCCATGATTTAGCTAATCTACCTTAATATAGCATCTGTAACTCCTTTATGTGGTATTTAGTATTTTGACAAGAAAATTTTACTAGTTATATGTCACAAAACATTACAAAACTATGGTAATACATGCTCTAAATTCGAGTTTTAAAAGTAGAATCAGATGCCTCTTCCTTTTATGTATATCACCTGATAAGACAAGCCAACAAGTCACATCTCCTTTTACTAACTTTTCTTCCAGCTATGGGTTTGGATCTTTGCAGCTGCAGGAGCCAACTGAGGGGCACCAATTCATAGAACAAGAGGCAACATTTTTAATCCATATTCAGCTACAACACCTGATTCTTGGCTCCTTTTAACGTGAGCCAGACATTAATTACCTCCATGTTGAGAAGTGGAACTCATTCACATGAGTGCTGATCAAATTTGACCAAAAACCAAGAGCTGAAGTCCCAACATGAGGCTGCAAAGCCAAGCATGTGACTGTAATTCTGCATGAATTTCACCAGCTGGCTGTATGCTAGAAAATTCAATGTCCATGGCCAGGACCTGCAGGCATCTGAGGGTGCTACTTGAAATGCAGCCCATTTATTTCATACCTTCTGAAGCAAAATGTGATTTATAACTGGGTCAGGACGGGCCCCTTGGATTCAAACCTCTTACTGGAGAAAGTACTTACACAGAAATTACTACTTCTTTCCTTGCATTCTTTCTATACCTCTCTCACCTACACACACAACATTTGCATGTGTGTTACTCTTATAGTACACAAAACTATTTATTACTTCAAGATTTTGGATCAACAGAAGCTCAGCAGAAAGTGATGCAATTCTACCAGCCAGGAACCTGAAACATTTCTGAAATGTTTCCTATACATTAACAGGAGCCAGGAGGTATTTTGATAGTCTTATAAATTTAAATTAATTTATAACAAATACTGAATTTATTGGTTTATTATGTGAGCAGGAATTGCATTTTGTATTATAAAATCAAAGGCCAACATAGTTCAGATATCTTCAGCTATAATTAAGACTTCCATGTATTTTACAAGATTTGAGAGAGAGGAATACTATAAAATCTATAGACTTATCTCTCCTGAAAAACTGCTGATGTAAGCAATTCACATATTTCTGTGTGTTTTATGACATCCTGGAATATCTCCATTCAATGTACATTGGGCGATTTCAGCTATAGTTATAATGTTTATGGCTGTGGATCTACAAATATAGATGAGATTTGGCTGCTAAAAGGTAGGTCTGTTTTTATGCATGTTATTATTTATTATGCATATCACAGTAGCAGCCAAACTGTATGCAGGTGTTTCACGTCGCTCATGTCAGTCCCCATTTTGGCAGCAAGATCTGTCCTTGATTTGCAGCTGACCATCCACAGGATTGGTGCTCTGGTTTGCTTACCAGTGGTGTGAGGAAGTCCGTGAAATAACCCAGATTTTGGGGTTTTTTTTTGGTTTTGCTGGGTTTTATT
>VYXF01000655.1:508-12040 GCA_013397295.1 Polioptila caerulea
CCCGCGGGCAGACCCCGCCCCGGGGCCTTTGCCGGGGCCGTGCCCATGGGAAGGACAGGGGCGCCCCGCTCCCACCACTCTCCACAATAAATCGTCTCACTGGAGACCCCGTCAGCACCCGTTGTCGAGCATCTCTTGGGCTGAGCCCAGCTCAGGATCTCGCCCCCTCAGGGGCTGCTGCGGGGGGAATTTCTGGTTTGTTCTTTATTGTCACACAGTGAGGCAAACAGCCACGCGTCCTGCCCGGCAGACACACGCAGAGCCAGTTTGTATTCAATCCATGTTTATGAAAACACTTTCCCAACACAAGTTCATAACAAAGTGCTCCCAGATGCTGCTGCTCCTGGTGCTCCAGCAGGCAGGGCCGCAGGGAACTGAAGCCACTCCGCAGGGTGGGCGGGGTGCGGTGCAGGGCTGAGGTGGTGGCAGGGCTGGGACAAGCCGGGGTCCTCAGGGCGGGCTCAGCTCCTTACGGCCATCAAGGGTGGAGACACCTCGCACGTGTCCTCCAGCAAAGGGGCTGGGGACAGCGGGCAGACACCTGTGGCACAGGCCTGCACCAGGCCAGCGCTCCCGCCCCTGCGAAGGGGAGCAGGCGGTCCGGGCTCTCCAGGGCTGGCACTGCCCTCGGGGAGGTGCAGGGGCTCTGCCCGCCCCGGGGCAGCAGGCACTTGGATGAGGTAGTTCATGGAATCATTCTTGGCCAGCCAGCTACTGGGGAGAGAAGGAGCCGTGAACCGGGTGACGCGGATCGTCCGGGAACGCCGCGGGATCCGCCCCTGGCCCTTACCATGCGCCCGAGGTCGTCGGCGAAGGTCACGCCCTTGTTGAGCCGCTGCTCCTGCGAGCCGGTGCTGCTGCCGCTCAGCGAGTTACGGCGCATGATGCCTGCGGGGACAGTGGCCCTGGGTGAGGGCACGGGGCTGTGCAGCTCAGCCCGGGGGTCCCTGTCCTGCAGCCCCACCCAGCCCGGGTGCCCTGGAGGGAGTGGGGAGCGGGGCTGGCACCTGCGGGCTGCGCCAGCTCCAGGCGCTGCAGGCTGTTTCGGCGGGAGGGGTTGAAGCTGCCCTTGGAGAGGCGGCGCTGGCGGCTGGACAGCATCGCAGCGGGCGAGACGATGCCCGGCGGTGGCTGCTTCCCCATGCGCAGGTACAGCTCCTCGATCTCCTTCTTCTGGGCGCTCTGCAGCAGCTGCACCTCAGCCAGGTGCCTGGGGAGAAGACACGGGCTGGCAGCGAGGCCTCGGGGAAGGGACAGCGAACTCCCACCCGGGCTGGGTGGGGAGAGCTGTCGCCTCCCAGGTGCAGCCCACCCCCCTGCTCACTTCTGGCGCAGGTTCTGCAGCTCCTCCCAGATCTCCTCGTCCTCACTCTCAGTGTCATCGCTGCTCACATAGGACAGGCTGCGAGAGTAGCTCAGCCACACCTGGCTCAGCATGGCCTGCGGCACATTTTCTGTGCTCTCTTCCCCAGGGCCCTCCCCTGGGTCGCTCCCCACTGGCGCCGCAGGCACCGTGCCCGCCTCAGCTGACACCTCCTCAGCCTTGGGGTCTCGCTCCACTGCCTCCGGTGCCACATCCGAGTCACTGCTGGAGCTGTGGCTTCTGTCAGGGGCCGCGGGCGGCGGGGAGCCACTCGCTGCTGGCTCCGTGCCGTGCTGCTCTCCGTCACTGCTGCCCAGCGCCGGAGAGGTCACAGCCAGGTCCTTGGCTGGTACCACCTGGAACCGGCCCAGGACCTGGGGCTTGGATTCTGCTGGGGACAGGGACAGCTGGTGGGGCTCAGGGCACAGGGGCTGGCCAGGGCATTGCGGTGCCCTGGCACAGGCACAGCCACAGGGCACAGCCTCGGCCCTGCCCCACCTTACCTTCGTTGATGGGCGAGAGCTGGGCCTTGGGCACGCTGGGGGCTGGTGCCTCCGAGATGATCAGAGAGTGGCTGGGCTTGGGGGCACCAGGCAGCACCTGTGGGCACCTGAGTAATATCAGCAGCCCCACCCCAGGTCCCGCCACATCTCCTGTCCTTCCCTCTGTGCCCTGGGATCTGCCACCCACTCAGCTCTCCCTGCATCCCAGTGGCTCCACAAGCCATGAGGCTCCATTCCATCTCAGTGCAGCATGTTCAGCAACCACCCAGCCCTCCTGACTGAGCAGCCCTGTCCAGCCCTGAGCAGCCCTGGACAGCCCGTGTACACCTGCACTCACCGTGCTGCCCTCTGGACTCGCAGATGTGGATGTGCTCAGCAGCTGCAGAGGGCTCCCCATGGCCTCGCTGCCTGTGGGGCACATTGGTGCCAAGGGAAGGGAGGATATGGGCACCCCAGCAGGGGGGACATCAGCTCCCACTGACTCCAGGCTCCCACTGCCAGGTGGGACTGGCTTGTCTGTGCTGGTGGGGTCAGGGTAGACAAAGCGTGGGGCACCCAGGGCAAGACTCTGTGGCCGTGGCAGCAGTGGTGGGTAGAGGTGCCCACCTGAGCTGGCAATGGAGGAGACAGTGTGGGCCACAGTCATCACTGCCAGGGAGAAGACATTGGCCAGGGACAAGAGGGGGGCAGTGGGGGACAAGGGTGTGCTGGTCACAGAGGGGCTCAGGGGACTGCTGGGCTCACAGGGAACAGGGGATGTGGGGAGAGGCTGGGGGGACAGGAGGGCTTGGGGCAGGGCCGGGGGAACAGGCCCCCCTGGGGTCCTCTGGGGAGTCAGTGTTGGTGTCAGTGCTGGTGATGATGTGACCCAGGAGGGAGCCATTGAGACGAGGGGCCAGGTCTGAGCTGAGCCTGCAGGAAGAGAAGCATCAGGAGCAGCCCCCCAGGGCCATCTCCTACCCCTGCCCAGGCACGGAGCAGCCCCAGTGCAATGAACATGCCCACCCTGCCAGCTCTGGTACCTGTGGGGGACCCTGGTGGCACCGGGGCTGCCAGTGGCTCCACAGGACTGGCCAGGTTGGTCTCCGATGGGGAGCGGCTCAGCAACGGCAGGACAGGGGACTGGACAGACAGGCTGGGACTGGTGCAGCTCAGGTCTGTGGCACAGGGGTGACAGCCAGGCTCAGCTGGGGCAGCACATGTCCTTTGAGACCCTCCAGGCTTGGCTGAAGCCATGGCCTGCCCTGCATGGGGCTTGGGGAGACAGGAAGGGCCTGCACAGGGGCACAAACGTACCACTGAGTGAGGATGAGGAGGAGATGGAGCGCGAGAGCCCCTGCAGCTGCAGGTCCACCTGCAAAAAGGATGAGCTGAGCCCAGCACTGGGGCAGAGGCCCCTGCCAGGCTGTGCCAAGCCCCCGCTGAGCCCCACCCTGGCCCCACCACCTGTGGGGACAGGAGCTAGAGACTCTTCTGGGCTGGAGGAGCACCTTGACTTGTCACAGGAGCAGACAAGTGACCACAGGAGGACCCCGCACCCCAGCCCCACCCCAGACTCCCTGGGGCCAGGCAGCATCCCAAGCCATGCTCAGCAGCAGCAACAGCTTCCCCAGCGCTGGCAGGGCCAGGCTGGCACTCACAGGGCTGCCCACAGCACTCTCAGCCTCAGGGCCCTTGGGCAGCTCAGTGCCACTGCGCCCGTCCTTGCGGAGCAGGGTCTCCACGCGGTGGATGATGTCCCGGATACGGCTGATGAAGCTGTCCCGCTCCGACTTGAGGATGAACTCATTGTGGACCTGAGGGTGGAGGGGCCGGTCAGCACCCAGCTCGGCCAGGCAGACCCCACCTTCACCCTCACCCTGCTCTCACCATGGCAGCTGCAATTTCCTCCGGGTTGTCCCCATCCAGGTCGAACTTGAAGGTCACCATCTTGTTGTTGTAGGTCTGCAGCTGGCACTCCACCACTCGGTCATTCTTGTCAGAGATCTGTGGGCAGCAGGGCTGGCTTAGCCCAGGAGAACCCACCTGGCACCTGCCTGGCACCTGCCTGGCGCCTGTGGCACTCACGTTGGTGATGCGCAGCCTGGACCGGGCTCGGCGCCGCAGCAGCTTCCCTGAGGCTCGCTTGGGCGGCAGCTTGGTGCTCTGCTCGCTGGCCGAGAGCCCCTCACAGCCATCACTCATGCCCGAGGCCACATCCGAGGTGTAACTGCAGGAAGCCCCAGCTCCGGAGTATCAACATGGCCATTCCCAAGTACCACACTCCCTGTCCGGCCCCTGCCCGACCCCCCAGCCTCACCTGTCCACCGAGGAGGAGAAGCCACTGGCGGAGGGCAGGCGCTCCGTGGGCAGCTGCACCGCGATGCTCTGCAGGGACAGGAGGGGGTGAGCCGGTGCTGCTGCTGCCCTGACCCCCCACCCGTGGGGCCGTGCTCACCGAGGGGAAACAGCGCACGGGCCGGGTGGGCGGTGGGCTGGTGGGGTCCACGGCCACAAAGCTGCGATGAGCCAGGTCTGGGGAGTCCAGGAAGCCAGAGGAGCTCAGGTACCCATCCGTCTCACAGTCAGCTGTGGAGGAGTGCTGGCGTGAACCAAAGCCGATCCCTTCCCTGCCTGGGCAGCTGGGAAAGTGTTGTGGGGCTGGGAGAAGCTGAAGGACTCCCCACCCGCCTCCCGCCCCAGGTTCCCTGCTGCACACCCAGCTGTTGCCCCCTTGGTGCCTACGCACAGGTGGCCGAGGAGTAGCTGGTGTGCCGGTAGGTAAAGTGCTGGTGCTGGTCAGCTTCGGGCTCCTCAGGCTCCAGGGGGAAGGTGCTGCTGAAGGCGGAGTCCCCAGAGCCAGGGGTGGCCAGGGCAGGTGTGGGGGCACCAGGTGGCAGCGGGGACTTGAGCTCCTCCTCTGGCTCTGCGGGCGATGGCGCGTCCTGCACGCGCTTCAGCTTCTCCCGCTTGCGCTTGATGGCGACCACACGGTCCCGCACAGCCTTGGCCACCAGCTTGTAGTCAGCCTCACAGACAAAGCCCAGGACCACCTGCACAGGAGGGAGCTTGTCACTTCAGGGTGTAGGGACCCCACAGCACCCAGGGCTCCCCCATCTCTGTACCCACCATCTCCTGAGCCACCTCCTCTGCCACGTCCTTGTAGAGCTCAAAGAGGAACTCGATGGCATTGTTGTCTTTGTATTTGCCGTGCAGCTTCTTCGTGTCATCCATGCGCAGCCAGAGCTTGAGCCCAGACTTGACTCCATCATCCTCCTCAGCCAGCTCCACATGCACCCCTGTGTCCTCCTGGAAGAAGGAATGCTCCAGCAGGTCCTGGATGGTGTACCTGCAGAGGGCACAGCTCAGCACAGGCTCAGGGCCAGGGGGCACCCTGCCACCCAGGCCCCGCTCTGCCCCCACCTCTCGTTCTTGTCCATGCGGATGCAGCCTTCAATGATCTCCTTCAGCTCGGGGACCTTCACCTTGTAGAAGCTGCTGGGCTTCAGGCCCTGGGGGGAATGCGAGTGAGCACCTCCTGTGCCAACCTGCCACAGCCTGGTGCTCCCAGGGCCCAGGAACAACCAGCCCAGGGCCCCACGAGCTCTGCAGTGTCTCCTGTGGCTGGGCCACGGGTGCCTGCACGGGCCAGGATGCCCCAGGGCTCTGAGTTTCCACCTCAACAGGCAGGAGCTGGCAGGAGCCAGCCGTGACCGGTCAGGGCAGATGCAGTGCCCCAGGCCAGGGTGACCGAGCAGACTGCTCCCGTTCCACCCCATTAGCACACTGGCCATGGCTGATGCAGAGCCAGGAATGTGGGGTCTGGCCAAGCCATGGCCCCACCATCGCCGCCCACAGCTCCATGGCTTGGCAGAGCAACCCCTCACTGCCCAGGCTATCTTTAGCCACTCACACAACCTGCACAGTGACACATTTTGACAGCAGCAAGGCCTGACAGCTCCAGCTGACCTTCCGCCCACCCCTTGCCCTGCCTCCTGTGGGATCAGCCAGCAGCACCACCCACAGCCGGGACCGGGGCCTCACCGAGGTGACCTTGCGGTAGATCTGGGCGGCGTTCTGGCACTCAGAGTAGGGGTACTCCGAGGTGGCCATCTCCAGCATGCACATCCCGAAGGCGTAGACATCCACTGCCTCGTCGTACTTCTCCTCATACATCTCGGGGGCCATGAACTCGGGGGTGCCTGGAGGCAGCAGTGGAGCTCAGGACCCCGGGGATGTCCACTCCCTGCAGCCCCCACAGCTCCCACGAGCCCAGCCCCACCTATGACACTCTTGGCAAAGGAGGCTCGCTTGAGTGTGGCCAGGCCCAGGTCCCCAATCTTGACTGAGCCCGTGGGGCCCGTGATGAAGATGTTGTCACACTTGAGGTCACGGTGGATGATGGGGGGCGAGCGAGTGTGCAGGAAATGCAGACCCTTGAGGATCTGCCGGCTCCAGCGCTGCAGCACCTTCAGCTTCATCTCTTTAAAGCGCTTCAAATACCTGCCATGGACCAACAGGGCTCAGACCTGTGGGGTTCAGACTTGTGCCCCAGCCTTAGCTCCAGCCTACCCTCCTTCCATTGCCATGCCAAGCCCATCTGGACTCAGATGACCACCCAGGGCAAGCAGCAAAGAGCGTCTCAGCAGGGACCCCTTTCCCTCCCCTGCAAGCCCCAATCACGTTTTCAGGGTGCCGGACGTCATGAGTTCTGTGACCAGCACGATGCAGATCTGGCCTTTGATGGTTGACTTCCAGGAGTCGTAGAAGCGGACAATGTTGGGATGCTGCAGCCCCTTCAGCATCTCCACCTCCTCGCTGAACCGCTGCCGCTCTGTCTTCGACAGCTTCCGCGTCTGTGGGAGCCGGTGAGGGTGTGAGGAGGGCACACGGGGCCCTGCCGAGCACAGGGGAGTGCCCTGGCTACGAAAGACCCTCACATCCCTATCCCCACTCCCTACACACAAGGCAGAGGAGGCCTCAGCACAGAGCTTGGGTCAGACCTGCTGTCCTCCAGCACAGTGGCACACACATGGCAGGGGCCACCCTGGGCTGTGGTCCCCCACCAATCCCCACTCTGGGTGGGTGCACGACAGACAGGGCACCACGGAACCCATGCAGTTTCCAATTGCTCTGTGCTGGGGCCACCCATCCCCTCTCCCCTTTCTCAGCCCCCAGCTGGAGCCCACCAGGCTGCCTCAGGACAGGGAACCCCAGCCTGCAGCTGGAGGGGGCTCTGCAGAAGCTGCTGCCGTCCTGCCCTGTGCAGACCCCATGGCCATGGCTCTTCTGCCCTCACTGGGCCACCCTCAGCACTGGGCTCTGTGTAGCCGGCTGCTGGGCCGGCCTCAATGAGGCCTTTGTTGGGGAAAGCAGGCGGGGGAGGCTCCAGCCCAGGTTTTTCCATGTTCCTCCTGCTCGAGTTAATTAAAGTGGAAACACAAGCCGAGGGTGCTGACTGCAGCTGGGGCAGGGGCCAGCGGAGGGGACAGCCCCCTCATCCCGAAGGGACACAGCCCCAGGGTGCAGGAAGAGGGGAGCTGGCTGGCCAGAGCTAGGGGAGCCAGGTCCAGCCCCGAGTGCAGCAGCTGCGAGTGCTCAGCCCTGGGCAGGAGCAGGAGCAGTGACAGCTCCACCACAGCCTGGGGTCCTGCAGAGCTCAGCTGCTGCAGAGCCTGGGGGCCTCCAAGCTGGGACCCCTGCCCAGCCCACATTCAGAGGCCAAGGAAACTGGAGCTGCCAGAGAGCTCCCACCACCAGTGCTGCCAGAGCTGTGCTCGGCCTCTTGGCCAGTGGCCACCATCCATCAACCCCATCAGCTTTCGTAATATTTTCATTGCATCACAGGCGGCCCCATGCCTTGGCTGGAGCTGCTCCATAATCCCCCCGCATTTAATACATGCTCAGGGACAGGCTCAGCCCAGACAAGAACCTGAGCCTGCTACAGTGGAATGAATGGGACCTTTCATATGGAAGGAGGAAAACAGCACCCGAACCCCTGCATGGCCAGCAGCACACACCGGCCTCCCTGCCCAGTGCCACAGCCACCATCACCCCTCTGGCCCCCTCCTCCCCACCGAGGGGTGTCCAGAGGCTTCACTGCACCCCACAAACCTGCAAGGGCATGAGGAAGCTGACACGAGCTGTGAACTGGGGCAGGTGGGTGTCATGGGTGGCCATGGCTCTCCCAGTTCAGTGAGAGTGGACCCAACTGGAGCAGTTGTGCCAGCACAGCCCTCACTGTGCCATGCCCAGTGCCAGGCAGAACCCCAGCACAAGGCCACCTCTCCCAGAATGCCAGGACTAAGGTCTGGGGGAGCCAAGTATGTCCCCCGAGCCTGTGCCTGGGCTCCTGGGCTCGCTTGGCATCGTTCCTTCCACATGACCAAAGTGGCAGCAGCTCCCACTCCTGTGTGTGCTGATACTCTCCCCGCTGAGTGTGGGCATCAAAGCCCAGCCTGGCCATAGCCTGGCTGGAGGAACACCAGGAAGGGCAGGGCAGACAGGGCTGCCAGCACAGACATGGCACACAGCATGGGCACACCATGTCCTCTCCTAAGAGCACCGGCACAGGGTGGAGGAGGACGCTGGGGATGGTGGCACGGGGACCATGAGGAGCTGGGTGGCAATGGTCCAGCCCATCCTGTGAGCCAGGAGCTGGCTGCTGAAGAGCCCAGCACAGCCAACACCAGGAGCTGAGGCCAGTGCAGGAGTGGGAAGGGTGGGGTCGAGGGGCCGTGGACGGCTGTTGCTCTGCGGCAGGAGGCCGTCCCCAGCCTGGCAGCGCTGGTGCTCAGTGCACTCTGCAGCACTCACAGGGCTCTCCCACCCCTGCAGCCCTGGGCTGTCCTGCTCCTGCAGCCCTCCAGGGCCCTGGCTCTGCACTGACACTCTCACTCTGGAGGGGCATTCAGAGCAACACCATGGTGGGGCACAGAGCCAGTGCTGGAAAGTGCCCAGCACTCTCCCTCCAGCCATGTCCACGGCCACAGGGGGGTCCCGAGCCCCGTCTCTGCCAGCAGTGGGTGGCAGCGCCTCACTGCTCTCCCTGTGGGTCTGCCCCGCCGAGCAGGAGCCTCCTGTGCGTGCTCGCAGCCATGTGAGCACACACACAAGGTGCCCTGCAGCCCTGGGGCTGCTGGCTAAGGTTACCTGCCCAGCCTGGGTGCCGGAGCCAGGGGAGGCACAGCAGTGCCTGCTGCCCGGAATGCTCTTGCCCACTGGAGAACCCCAAGGGGTTCCACAGGAAAATCGCACAGTCAGGTATTTACAGCCCGACCCCACTCTGGGCCTCTGGTTTCCTCCCTGTTTCCTCTTTCCCCACCACCCGCAGCACCTACGACAGAAATAGTGCCAGGCTAAAGCTGGAAAGCACAAACAGTGGGACTGTGGACATGGGCGGGAGGCACAGACAGACGCTGCGTTCAGGAGAGGGGATGGGGATGGGCAGGTCCCCAGAGGGGTCTCACGGGAAGACAGAAGACAGGCAAAAGCAGCCTCTAGTTCATCAGGCTCTGAGGAGGGAAGGACAGGGCAAGGACAGTAGGGAGAGCTGGGGTTTGGGATTGGGATCCATCACAGCAGCTGAACCAGGTTCTGTGGTGCAGAACAGGTCAGGCTGAGGTTAAGTATTCATTTGGAATTGAAAGGCAATAGAAGGAGAACCGTGAAGTGCACAGGACAAAGCTATTTTTAAAATGGCAGAACCACAACCATTTTTATTTGTGGTTCCAAATCCCGTATTTGTGTCACAGTATCCAATTCTTTGCATGATTGCTGGAAAAAACAAACTTCTAAATGTCTGCGTCTGTGCTCTTAGCCCCTTGTGGGACACGGATTTGGGTACAAGAGACACTGGATAAAGAGCAGTCAGTGGAATGGAGCCAAACACTGGGTGGGGAGGGAAGAGGGCTGGGGCAGAGGGGTTGCAGGGGCAGGCACAGGGTGGGAGCAGGGACCTGGCTGTACTCCCGTGGGAGGGTGTGGGCTGAGAGAGGTCGGGTCTGCCAGGTCTTCCAACACCATGGAATGCTCACAGGAGGGTCCCTGCCATGAACTCAGCCTGGACCCCAGCCCCTCCACAACCACCCCCAGGGGACAAGTGAGTGGCTTCTGCCACTCCTGCCTGGCTGGCTTGCAGGACCAGAAATGGGGCCAGCATGTGCCTGCTGGACGGGGACATGGAAGCATTTTGCTTCCCCACTCCCTTTTCCCCTCCACCTGAGATGGTGCAGGCTCAGGCCCTCGGCAGCCCCTCCCAAGACACCAGCACTGCCTGCACACAGCCACAGGGACGAGCAGGGGGCAGGCAACAAGACACGCTGCCAGCCCTGCTGTGTGTGCCAGGCTGCAGGGCAGGGGAGCTGGGACACAGCTGTGACAGGGGACTGAGACCCACAGGGAGGGACACGAAGCCAGCTGAGTGGGAAGCACTGGGGACAGCTCACCCAGAGAAGGAAGGTTCTGGGCTCGCCAAGGAGAGCCCACTCCAGTCAGTGGTTGCCACCTGAAGGGACACAGGACTCAAGAGAGCTCAGGGGCATTTGGACAGAGCTCTGGGGCTTTGTGAGGGCAGGAGAACTGAGCTGGCTCTGAACTGAACTCTCAACAACTGAAGCAATTGTGCAGCCCATGGTGGTGGGGACAATTCTTCACCTTCTTCAGTAAGAGGCCACAGTCAGACCCTCTAGAAACCACCCACCAGTCTCTGAGGATCTCTTCATGCTCTGCTGGGCTGCAGCCACCTCAAGGACCCAGCCCAGGTAGCTACCTGCAACTGCACTGAGCTTTTAGGAGCAAGGCAACAAACTCGCAAGACACGTTTTTCTGTGTCAACAAGGACTTGGACCTTCCCACCACAGCAGCCATCCCAGGATCAGGAGCCTGTAGGAGACTTTGGACTTCACCAAAGCCCCTCCCCAGGGGCTCCACGAGAAAAGGTAGCCCCACAGCACAGATCTCCCTGGGCACCTCCATGAACAAGATCAGGCTCGTCAAAAGCACTTGAGTGGGCAAAGGCGTTGTGGAGGCAACACTATCACCACTGCTCTCAGCATCCTGCTGTCAGGCTGCAGGACAGCCAAGGAGACGGAGGAGTGTGGCAGCAGGAGGAGATGGGGACACTCCTCAGAGACCTGGAACCACAGGTCCAGCTGCCTCCAGCAGAGAGCCCCTGGCAGCATCACAGAAACCACACACAGGTGACCGTGTACACCACTTCAGCCAAGGTCAAGCAGGCAGAGAGCACCAAGGTCGTGTCGTTCCCTGCTCCCAGCTGACAGCCAGCCCCAGCTCGCTGCAGGCACATGCCCCAAAGCACTCCAAGGGCTATGGGAGCAAACCTTGGAGGCAGCTCCAGCACAAGCACAGGCAGGCAGGCATGCAGAGGGGGCACTGCTGCCCTCACTGTCCTCCTGGAGGGAAAGCTGTGAGCTGGTGAGCATCAGAAAGACAGTGGGATGCTCAGCCCCAGATCCACCTGTAAAATGCCAGAGCAAGGACTGGCATCAAGAACGTGGGCACCCTAGCATGCTCCATAGTGCAGGCAGCAAAAAAGCAAATGGAAAACAGCACGTGATGAGCAGGAGGGCCAGGAGCGGCGGCACCAAGCAGGAGTCTGGGTCCGGGCCAGCAGATCCACGAGGCACCGAGGCACTGGCAGTGATGGGCACAGTGCAAGGCAGCGAG
>VYXF01000655.1:14963-26619 GCA_013397295.1 Polioptila caerulea
CCTGGCGCCCACCCGGATCCGCGCTGCCGCGGCTGCTCCAGGGGCTCCTTGCTGTCTCCTTCCCGCAGGACAGCCCCTTCCCTGCCGCCCCCCCGTGGGGCTCCGGGGCTGCTGTGACTAACGCAGTCGGAGCCGGGATGTAGGAACGTGCCTGGTTTAAACAATTCCGTGGAGTTTCTGACTCTGGTCGCAGAGCAGCGTGTCCTGGAGCAGCCGAGTCTCACTGCCGGGACGCGAGTTCCCCCTCACGCTGCCCCAGACTATCCCGCTAGGGTTCACTACGGTCCGAAATCCTGAAATTAGGGTCACGCAAATAGGAAGAGTCGAAGGTGTGTGTCAGCCCCGCGGGAGCCAGCAGCCGGACAAGAGCGTGTTGTCTCTCCAGGCTGAAGGAGAAGGTTGTTCTGCCGGTGAGGCTGTTTACACAAAACACAAAGCAATTGAGGCCACCGCTAATTTCTTTTCCCTGAGGTCAGATTGTTTCTACTCAACGATACCGGAAACATTAAGGAGTGGATCGACAAGGGAACACAGTCATGGTCTCCTAAACGCCAACCTGGCACCCGCAGGGTGACGCCAGGTGACCGGGGCTGCTGACCTGCAGTTTGGCTGTGGCCACGTCCTGCACGGCTGCTCCCCACAAATCCCCGCTGGCAAGAGGGAGGGACAAGCATTTAATGAAATGTTCCCGGCCGATCAGTGTCGCACTGCTGATCTCTGCTCTGCTACCCCGACCTGACCCTGCTCTTCTGGCCGAAGCTCCTCTCCAGCACCAGAGGAGCCAGGTACCTCCTTCCCGACAAGGAGTTTGATGCCTCCCTGCTGAGAGCTGCTCGAGGAGGACTGGTCGGGAAGCAGGGAGCAGCAACCACATCCCCACTCAGCTCTGCACTCCTCGGAGCATGTGAGGGGCTGGTCCCAGGTGAACAACCAGTGCTGGCAGAACGCCATGTCCAGCACCAGCCCCTGCAGGGCTCTGCCTGCTGCTGGGGCACCAGGTACCCCTGGCCACTGGAGCCAAAAGGCCAAGACTGACAGGCCACAGGCGCAGTGCTTGCACTGGCCCTGCCATGGGTGACTCTCAGGTTGTGAGATGCAACATGGTTTGACTCAGCTCTGTTAAACAAGGCTCTTTGTTAAGGTGAGCCTTACCCAGAACCTGCCCACTTCTCAGCATTGCCAGAAAGGGGGGTATGCTGCCCAAGGCCCTGTAGGCTGACTCTGTGGCTGCCCCCACATAGGGGTCCCTGCCAGGACCTATGCACTTCCCAGGCCCAGGAAAACAGCCCAGGCTGGCAGGGGGCCCCAGCTCTCCAACAAGAGACAGAGCCAGGTGGGGATCTCAGCTTGGTCCCTGGCAGGCTCATGTCTCCTTATCAAGGGTTTCCATCATGAAATGAGATGCCTTGGAAGATCCCAGAGGAGCAGGGGAGTATCCCAGTCCAGTGAGGCCCCTGCAGACAGGAGAGGAAGTTAGGGGTGAAGTTTGCTCCAACTGCTGCCCTCCCACACCTCCCTTGTGAGTAGTCTGAGAAATTCCCTAAATGATCCCCCCAAATGCCACTCCACACCACAACTTGGTAGGGGGGAGGCAGCTCAGGCAGGGGAACAGGTCCTCTCCTGACCTGGCCAGGAACAGCAGTCTGCAGCCAGCTTGGCCTGAAACCAGAAGGCTTCTGTTCCACAATCAGGCGCCCACTGCAGCTCCCCAGCGTTATCAGGGTGACATTTCTGGGCTGCAGGTGCCAGTGCCAGCCTTTGCTTTGAGGAACCGCCATAATCAGGGAACATAACCCACTTCTCGCCTACATTTGGCTGCCAGAAAGAGTACAGGGGACTGTGTAATCGCTCTCCTCAGAATTAGATCATGAATCAAAGCCCTGCTCAGCTCCAGGCTCCACCAAGCCCTGCCAGGGATTGTCCATTCTGATCCCAGAGCTTGGGGCAGGATCACAGCGGGGCCACGATGGGTCTGGACAAAGGGGATGCACAGCTGGGGCTGCACAGCACAGGGTGCCTGTCCTAGGAGGGCTCCAGGGACATCCAGGGCTTGTTTCACAGTTGGCTTCACCACTCCATACCCATGGGACCTTCTGTGTCTCTCACCCTAACTCACATGAGTTCAGGGAGGCAGAGATGGCACCCAAACTTCAGCTGTGGCTGTAATCCTGGGCAGATCACTGCAGAGGATTTCCTCAGCCCAGAGGCACAGATGGGACCTGCCTGCACGTTTATCCCAACATGTAAAGTTATCAAAGTGAAACAGTTCTTGCTCCTAAGCAGCTGCATTAAGTAAAATCTCTCTCAGAATCTTTCCTGCTTGACCAGTGGGATCCATGTGTGCCCAGCCTGATAGTGCCTTATCTTGGCACCAGCCCCTCTGAGCTCTGCCTCACCCTGGCCAGCGAGCCCTAATCACCACGGCCAGACGGGGCAAGGGCCTCTGAGAGCCACAGGCTGGACGAGGGGGTTGTGCCAGCCACTCCCCCCACCCAAAAACACACTCCAGGAGCCACCTCCTCCAGCAAGCCCCTCCCCAGGGCTGTGTGGCTGGGCTGGACAGCACCTCCACAGAGGGACATCTGATCCCTCCAGGGCAGCAGCACCAGCGGCTCTGCCGCTCCCAGGGCCCATCCCACGGCCTCAGCAGTGACACCTTTCTGCAGCAGCGCTGCCCAGCCCAGGGGAGCTGGTCCCACAGGGTCCCCGTAGGCGTGGCTGGATGTGGTCTCTGGTAACCAGCACAGAGGATTTGGAAAAGGAATTTTACACAATGTCCACTCTGCAGAGGGGACGTACTCTTCCTCCTCCTCCTCCCCCCGCCCTCCCCACTGAGTAAGCAACTAAATAGGAAGCTGAAAAAGAGAAGGGAATTGCTGCCAGGAGTGCCTTGGAATGAAAAGCTGGTTTTAGGCTTATCTAATGTCACATCAGCCATTTCCTAAGAAGGGAGCAAATTTAATTAAGAACACAGACTCCCTCAAGGACAGCCAGGTTACATACGGCACTCCCAGCCTGGAACACAGTGCTGGGAGGTCAGCATCGTGCACACAGGCAGCAAGAACAGGCACTCAGGGCCCAGCTGCTGAAGGCTCATTGTTTGGGATCAAAGGCAGAACCCTCCAGGCACAGCACCCTGGGTACAAGAGCAGCAGGGCAGACAGAGCAACCACGGAGGGAAGGGGCAATGCGAGGGGCACGGGGAGGAAAGCAGAGGCAGATCTTGGACATGGAAACAAACCCAGGGCAGACACTGGGAGCACATGAATCTTACAGCTGCAGACATAAAGGGATGATCCCTGATCAAGCAGAGTTCTGGGTTGGGCAGAGCTTGTGCCCGTTGTGGGGACAGATGCACTGCAGGGCTCGTGGCACATGCCATGGCACAGCCTTTGCTGCTGGGTTGCTCAGCACCATCAGGGGCAGGACCATGACAGAGCTCATAGGGGTGGTGGTCCTCAGAAAGGAGAGCACACCAGCCCATTGTGACAGTGACTCACAAGCATTGCTGGTGCTTTTGCTCAGCAGAGAAGTGCTGGAACTCAGGCACTCCTCCACAGCACTGCTGAGCCTGGCATGGAGAGGAAGCCTGGGCTCCAGCCACAGCTCCAGAGCAATATGCCCACACCAGGGCAGCACATCCCAACAAGCTCAGGTCAATGGGCTCCTGCTACAAAACAAATTTTTACCTTTCACAGCTCCTAGACTCCAGCATCTCGCCTGCACTGGGAATGCCTCAATGCTGACATCAGCTGTCAGGAGCAGGTGAGCCAGTGCCAGGTTGTCCCCAAGGGCAGGGAATGCCAGACAGGGGCAGACAATAGCAGCCTGTGGGGTGAAAGCACCATCTGCTCTGCTGGACCCCCAGACTGACCACACTGGTCTGACCTGAGGTCACTCCAGCACCGTCCCCAACCTCTGTCAGTGACGTGCACACAACGCTCAGGGAAAGGTGATCCTGCCCCAGCACAGCCATCTGCTTCCCCAGGACTGACAGGGTCAGCAACTGCACCTGGGCCACAGTTTCTGACAAGTTGGGGACTTTGCTATCAGCACTGAGAGCCTAAAGCTGAGTCATCCCTCTCCCAGCCACAGTGGTACAGAGCTTACCCCATCACCTCTGCACAAACCCAGGGGCTTCCAGCAGGCTACACATGCAAATTTAAAGTAAATGTTGTCCTGAGAAGGGCAGCGAGGGCCCCCACAGGCCACAACTCTGCCAAGTGGAGAAATGCACTTGTGCTGCTGCTTCCCACCCTTGAATTTCCCTGGGGCAGCAAGGAAATATGACTCAAGGGCAAAAATCTGGTACACGGCTCTGTTTTGTTTCTGATGGAAAAATAAAGATAGATTAAAACAGCCAGACTGCTCTATAAATACATCTCATTTTAATCACCTGAAATTAGTTCCCTGGCTTCCCTCAGCCTGCTTGGCAGCAAGTGCATTTCCTTCTGCCACTGAGGGCTTCCACAGCGTAGCAATAATGGCCAGTCCCCTGCTCCTGCCTCAGCCCCTGGCACTGCAGCAGGACTGCAGGACCCAGACACGTGGCTGGCAGGGATACAGGGGGGCCTTTTGAGGCCAAGCTTGACCAGCCAGCTGGGCCTGCTTTGAGGCCATCACAGGAACAGGCACCAGCAGCAGTCCAGTTTGACTTCTGGGTGGTCCCCCTGAGAACTGCCTAGAGCAGCTTTAGCCTCTCAAACACATCAACAGGGAGAACAGACAGACAGAGGATCTCAGGATACTCCTAAGTCTTTGGAAGGGTTTGCAGACTCATCTTGCCCCGAGAAATCCCCAGATGCAGCTACTTGCAGTCACAGTTTGAAGCCAGGCCCAGAGAGCAATGCTTGGCAGCGAGACCCGAGACTGCAGCAGGGAAGGAGAGGAGGCTCCTGTCAGAAGAACTTGACACCTCGGCCGTCATCCAGTGTGATAATTTCAGCCTTGTGCTCCTGCTGCAAGGCTTGCAGGGCACGGAGCAGCGTAGCCTCATCCAAGCCGTGAAACTCTAGGGAAGGACAACAGGAAAAAAAAAATAACATCAGGAAACAAACAGGTCTGTGAGGTCCAGGGACTGGGGGCTGCAATGCTGAGGGCTCTGAAGAGCACTGTAACACTACAGCAAACACAGAATCATGGCTACATGATTCTGACAGGCTCTACATCTCTGCTTTGGGAACAGTGCCTAAAGGTCATCAAACAGCAGGGATGAGTCACAGCAGCCTGTAATGCAGAGCAGGAGCTTGTCGTGAAAACAAAACACCCTTCACCACACCAGATAAAACGCTGGGCACTAGGAAGTGAAAATGCAGTTACAGAGGGGGACTTTGCTGCAAAGTGATAAAAGCCGTTGGAGCAATGGTAGGAAAAAGTGAGTTTGCATCTGAGATTTCAAAATATTTAACCAACAAAACTGTAATCTGACAATCAACTGTTTACACGCTCNCCGTTGGTAGGAAAAAGTGAGTTTGCATCTGAGATTTCAAAATATTTAATCCACAAAACTGTAATCCACAAAACTGTAATCTGACAATCAACTGTTTACACGCTCCAATCCAGTGTGCTCTGAAAACCTGCTCCAGAACATGACCCCCAACCTTACCTTCATTCTCTGTATCATCTCCGCTGACCAGTTCGTACAGTGTGAACACAGAGTTGGTCAGGCCGTTCTTTGACACCTGGAAACAAGAAGGCAATATAGCAAATTCCATCTGTGTGGCTGAACATCCTTGTCCAGTCCCTCATACATCCTGGAGCGTGCACCACCGGGCGTGCACAGCACTTGATAAGGCAGAAGCACCCTGGACACACGCTGGGGCAGAGGGGTCAGGAGGTGCAGCCTGAGGAATGAAGACAGTTCCCCTCCTGCCGCTCTGCTCTTCCTGCCCGTTTCACAGTGAGCACTTGGGCCATACAGAGGCCAGGCAGTGACGCTGCCCTGTCCTCACCACGGGACAGCCAACGGCACTGGGGGTGGACAACAGCACCCACCGCTCACACTGCGGCTCACAGCAGGAGACAAGCTGCTAGTAAGTCCTCACCTCTCTGCAGCAGAGAGATGCACAAGGAGAAAGGTAACAGCAGTGAGGAAGCAAGCAGTGTTCTTTCCCAAATGGCAGCCAGGACCCCCCCGTCCTCAGGGACACCCAGCCTGGTCTGGGTGTGCAGCCCCCATGCTCTCACCCATTGATAGATGAGCTTTCCCCATTCTTCCGGTCTCTTCCACATGATCAGAAAGCTGGTTTTGTTCTTATCTAACCATTCCAGGTTCCCTAGAAACAATAGGGAACAGAAGTAGAATTGAAGTAGAGCATAAGTCAGAAATAGGGATCAAACATGCAGATTTCCAGACATATGCAAGACATGGCACCCAGAGGCAGCCTCACAGACCAGCCCCTGCCCTACAGTTCGCTCTAACTTCCTAAATATTGCCGTGTCTACAGAAAGTGATTTCTGTGTCGAGCCCTCTCTTCCCCGTGCAGCTAAATCTGCCTGCAAAGGCAGGGCTGGGTCCCGCGGAGCCGCGAGCGGGCCCGGACAGGGGCACAGCCCACACCGGCGGGACGGGCAAGCCCCAGCCCCGGGACGGAGCTGCCCAGGGGCTGCTGCCCCCCCTGCCCTGCGGGTCGGGCACAGGCCGCGGCCGGGAGCACGGACGGACAGACAGACGGACGGACGGGGCACGCACCGTTCTTGCGGAGCTCCTCCAGCACCACCTGGATGCCTTCCAGCGGCAGCTTCCCTGGGCGCGGGTTAAGGAGGCGCTGACAGAGGCGGGGGTAGGGGCGAGGGGGCACGGGCAGGGGGGCGCGGGCAGCGGGCCCAAAGGATACGCTGGAGGCGGTGGTTGGCGAAGAGCGGAATGTCCTGAGCCTCCCGGACCGTCATGGCNGACCACGCCCTCTGTGAGACCGGGCCCTCCCAGCGAGACCACGCCCTCCGTGAGACCACGCCCTCTGTGAGACCGGGCCCTCCCAGTGAGACCACGCCTCTCCTGTAGCCCCGCCCCTCCCGGACAGCGGCGGCCCCGTTCTGGTGCCCGGTGCAGGTCCCGGTGTCCCGCCGGGAGCGTTCCCTGTGGCAAGAAGCTGCCGGCAGGCCCGTGCCAGGAGGGCGGTTGCGGTGGGAGCTGGCCCGGGCCAGGGCCGTGGAGGGATCGATCGGCCGAAGAACCAGCGCCAGGCGTGGGGGGAGAAGCGTTTAATCCCGGGCCGCAGGGTGGGGAAAGGCGCAGGAGGAACCGGCCGCCTCAGCAGCGCGGGTTGGTAGCCCCGAGAGCCCGCCGGGCGGTTCGGGTGGTCGGGTGGCCCCGCAGCCGAGGGTCCGTGCCCTGGCGCAGGACAGGAGGGCAGCTCTAGGCCTGCGCCTTGCTGTCCTTGCTGCGCCAGATGACCAGGGTGACAAGGAAGGGGATGAGGCAGATGGGTGCGATGATCATGGCCAGGAGCACATCTTCGGGCGGGTCGAAGTACACTGGGTGCTCCAGGGTGCAGTTGTGGAAGTAGCGGTGATGGCTCTGGAAGATGTACTGCTCCGCCACTGCGTTGGGGTAGCCGTAGTCCAGGCGTTCGGCCGAGGTCTCCAGGCAGTGCTGCAGCTCGCTGTAGGGCCTGGGAAGAGAGCCGGGACACCGGCAGGGGATGGGACACCAGAGGCACGGACCCCAGACCAGCACTACCCTTCTGGACCGCCCAGCCCCTGAACCCTGCTACTAGAGGGGAAGGTCCTGCTGCCCCATACCTGCTGATGATTTTCCACTCGCACAGCTCCGATGTTGTCACATGCCTCATCAGGCTGACGAAATAATCCCAGCACTGCTGTGTGAGGTCGGTGTAATTCCTCCCTGTGAGGAAAGGTGCTGAGCACGGGCAGCATGCCTCTGCCCACAGTGCATCCCTGCCTGCCCCTGCTGCCAGGTGACACCTGGCAGGTGGACCCCTGCCCGGGCCAGTGGGAGAGACATCAGCACAGTGAGGGATGGACACCACAGCAGCTTTGGGATGCTGCCTGGAGCCTGCAGCAGCCCAGGGCAATGCCAGGGGTACAGAGGGAGGCCAGGCTGCTGCTGGCTGGCCCCACTGTGGGCAGTGGCAGGGAGAGCTTCATGACACGGACCGGCTATCTTTTGGGATGGCTGGGGGAAAGGAGGGGTCATTCTGTGGCACAGGGCCAACCCTGGCCAGGGCACCATTTGTCCCACAGTGCTGCCCAGCCCTCACTGAACCCAAACACTCACCCATGGGCTGGGCTGTCCCGTTGAACATGGCCATGAGTGGGCTTGTCCCAGCGTCCTGGCCGAAGCTTGCTGTCACTGCATCCGTGTGACAAAGGCCAGTCCCCAGGAGCACTGCAGAGGGAGGGACACAGGGTGAGAGGGGACATAGGGTCTGGGGCAGGGTAAAGGTGCTGACAGGGGTCCATACAGAGGAGCTGCCCTGGCAGAGGCTGGCTCTACAGAAAATAACTGCTTTTGAGTGTCCCTCAGGGGACACTGGAGCCGGCAGATGGGGCACAGGGAGCCAGAGCCTGGCACATGCTGGGGCTAGGGCATCCAGCATGGTCAGGGGATGTGGGGAGGGGCTAGCCAGGCTGCAGGCAGCTATCCAAAGGTTCAGAGAGGCTGTTTAGGGGCTACAGACTCTGGGCCATGATCATAGCGTGGGGGAAAACTGGGATCCCCACCCATGGGGAGCCAGCGTGGTGCTGCGTTGTAGCCGGACAGGGCTGGGCAGGAAGAGGAAGCACTGGCCAGAGCACAGAACCGCTGGAGAGCCCCTCCGCCTGCCATCAGTCCCACACCCAGCATAGCCTGCCAAGGGCGTGGGGCACGTCTCGCCCGGCCCACAGGAGCCCTATGGCTCAAGGGAACTGCCTGATCTATCTTCCACCCTTATCTGCGGGCCTGGAGTGTGGGGCACTGATGCTGGCTCCGCGCTGAACTGCTGGAGTGTGCCCTGCCTGGGATGCTCGTGGGGAGCTCCAGCACATCTGGGCACTGGCCACGGGGTGCTCCTGGGCTGCTACACTGGCTGTGGTAAGGGCAGCACACCCTGTCCCGACCTCTGTCTCTGATGGCCCCGTCCAGCCCCCCTGCCTGGGTATGTGTGGTGCTACAGCTCCTGTCCCAGCCCGGGTCTTTCAGGGCTCCCTGTCAGATCGTGGATGAGCGTGGTGGGAGCTGCCCCACAGTAGCTGGTGCTCACCTGCCACTGCCCCCTGGCCATGCTAGAGATGGCTGCCCCAGCTAACCTCAGCACTGACAGGCTGGTCCCATCTTGGGGTGGGGCGATGGGGCTGAGTCAAGACCCTGGCCCCAGGCCCCACGAGTGGGAGGGCGGCCACGTGCGGGGTGGTTCGGAGTGCGGAGCCCCCGGGGCCGCGCCCCGCGCACTTACCGCAGAGCAGCAGGAGCCCTTGGGAGAGACGGCCGGAGCTCATGTGCGCGCGCGGTGCCATCCTGCCAAAGCCTGCCGGCTAACGACCGGGACAAGGATTTCAATGGAAATAACAGGAAGCAACTCCTTTCCTCTGACAGGGGCAGTTTGACTACAGGAGACGTGTGAAAAATGAGATTGCTCAGTGCTGCTCTGAAGCAGCTCTCCCGGCGGGACCCTGCGCTGTCCCGTGCGGTGCCGGCCCCCGCGGGCATCGCTCCCGCACCCCGGCACCCACAACGCCCGCGCCTCACCCGCTGGCCTGGAGGATCCACTCCCTGCACAGCACGTCCAGCGTTACGAGGCCGCGATTTGTTTACTTGTGTATTTCTCTTTAATCCTGTCTGGGCTGGGTTGTGAAATCCCTCGTCTCCTGCGTGGAGGGCAGGCAGCCCAGCAGCGGGGGGAGTGGACGGGAAAGCACAATGTCCCCGGGACGGGCGCTGCCGCCCGGGAATGGGGGCGGCAGGGGGACCCACGGCCACAAAACCACAGTTTCTTGTTCACCCGGGCACCTGCCCCACAAGCGGCACTGTCGGGGCAGCCCCAGCTCCTGCCCGTGGCCAAGGAGGGAAGGGTGATGACACAATCTACCCCTAGGCACGAGGCCGAGGAGGTGGGGAGAGGGCAGATACTTGGCCGACCCTGCCAGTCTTTGGCCCCAGTGCCTTCCTCTTGCACCGTCCAGCCTGGCGCCTGCTTGACTCTGCCAGAGCCCCCCTTCCTGGAGCAGTTCCCGCCTAGGGGCCCATGTCCCCCCTCACTGAGGATGACTTCAGCCCACGGGTCTGCGGCATTCCCACACAGGACCTGGCGGAGGCTGGGTGAGCTCCTTTCACGCCTGGCCGGGGCAGAGCGCAGCCCAAAGCCTCCCTTTTAACAGGCGCCTGCAGGCACGCAGGCCAGGGACTGGAGTGCAGTGAAGAGCAGCTCGGAGGGATCGTCCCTGCTGTGGATTGCACTGGGCTTCAGCTCCACAGCAAAGGTTCTGGCAGAGCTCCCTGATGCTTTCCGGGCAAGAGTAGTCACCTTCTGTGGGCGAGTGGCCTCATCTGGAAGTCATCCCCAGCGCTCCAGTGGTTGCCGGGCTGGAGCCTCTGGTCCGAGCCGGCGGAGCCTCCAGCCGGGTGGCAGGAGCCGCTGCCAGGGAGACACCCAATGATCTCAGCGTGGCCCCAGGGCTGGGACGGCCGCCCCCCTCCTGGGGCGTCCGGAGGGGATGGGCAGGGACAGGATGGTGGCTGCCTGCCAAGGGCCTGGGCTCCCCACCCAGCCTGGCATCCCCAGCGTTCCGTGCCAGCCCCCACCTGGGGTTGGCAGTGACTTCCCTGGGGGATGACCATGAGGGGTGGCATTGAAGGGGGCCCAGCAGCAGAGGGAGATCCAGCCCTGGCAGATGTCCTGGAAGTGGGCTGGCACCACCAGCACCTCCAGCGGTCCTGCAGAGCACCAGACAGACCCTGGGATGCCAGAGTCGCCCCACTCCCAGCTCTCCTCCCCGCCCCGAGTGTGGTTTCAGGAGGGCTGTTTAGGGTCACCCCTGGACTCTGCTCAGGATGAGGCAGGCACTCTGTTGTGCAGTTCAACATACAGCCCTAAGGGTCTCACACTAGGGCTGCCAGGGCTGCCTGTGACCGTGGTAGCCCCATGGGCTCAGCCAAACCAGAACTGAGCCTCTGAGGCTCTTGAGAGTCTCAGGAAAGATTGCACAGGTCTCACCGAGGTCTGCAGTGGATGGGGAGGACAGCCAGGATGGCAAGAGGGCAGCTCTACTCACCATCCTCATCCAGTAGTCACCTGGAAGGACAGACTGTGCCATTGGTGGTGGTAGGACCTGTGGGAACATGTGAGGTCCAAGGGGTGCTGGACATTGCCCTGACAGTGGTAGAGCCCCCCATTATAGCACTGCTGCAGAAGCCAGGGCTGGAGCCACATGGGACATGGCACCAGGGTATTAGCTTCATCCTTGAGATCCCCATGCTCAGTGTTCCCATGTCCTACAGCAGGGAAACACAGGATGCTGTGCAGCCAGGAACAACCCCAGTGCCCAGCTGGTGGTCCCAGTACATCAGAGACCCCTCCTCCGAGGCTGAGCGGAGCACAGCAGAGGTGAAGGGGCAAAGGGAGCAGGGGGCTCCTGGCTCTCTCTTGGGCCTTGCAGCCTGGAAGAGAAGTTTCTGAGCCAACACCAGCCCTGGGGGCAGAGAAGTGTGTGGCAA
>VYXF01000657.1:0-92117 GCA_013397295.1 Polioptila caerulea
CGAGCGCGGCTCCGCCTCCGGGAGGGCGCGGCGAGGCTGCCGGGCGGTGTTGCACCCCCGGCGGCAGCCCCGCCGCACCTCCGCGCCCGGTGTGGCTTCGCGCCCACCGGGTGCCGACGCCTCTCTTCTCCCGGAGGAGCCTCTGCGGAGGGCACTGACGGCAGCGGGATCTGCGGCTCCCCGCGGGGACATGTCGGCGGAGCGCCTCTGGAGGTAAAGAGCGGGGCGGGCGGTGCCCGCGGGCGCGGCGGCGAATCCGCGCAACTCCGCGCTCGTCGCCCCGCGCCCCCGGCAAAGTTGTACCCGAGCCGCCCGCGGGCTCCCGCTCCGCTGCGGGCACCGCCCGGGCCGGGAGCGCGGCGGGATGGGGCGGCTGCCCGGCACTGAGGCTCTCGCTGCGGAGGCAGCGCTTGCCGGGTTGTTCTCAGGTGTTTCTTGGGGTTTGGGTTTGTTTTTCTTGTTTCCCGGCGCACTTAGCATCTGCCTGGCGCGGTCCCCGTATCAGCCCTTCAGTGGCTGGGCTTTTCCGTTTCGCTCTCCTCGCGGAGTTGTTCTGCGCGACGCTATTGCCCTCTAGTGTTTGCGGTAATTGGTTATGGCTCTGTTAGGGAACAAAATTAGGCAGCCTAGTGCGGTAATTATTCATAACTTCAGGTGGTTGTAGCTGCTTGGATTCCCTAAATGCCTTCAGAAATTCATATGTGTTGCTGCTCGGTTCAGCTGCCATGTGCAACCCTCGGGAAATGACAGAAAACTTTTATATTATTCAATTCACTGCCTAATGTGCTAGATAATTGCTTCAGGTTTTGGTGTGGTGGGGTTTTCTCTTCCCAATAAAATGGTAAGTGAAAGAAATAGGGTTTCTCTTACTGTCAGCATCCTCAGTCAGGTGTCTTGGAAGGAATGGGGCTGAACTCTGCCTTATTAACTCTTTACACCTGGCAGTTGTGGGAGAAGATAGAGGGGAAATAATGGTATGGGCATGGACTAGACAATATGCTGGACATTGATCTCAGACACCTTGAGCAAATAATTTACTCTTTTGATAGTGATATTTCTGCAATTGCTGGAAAATAACAGCGTTTATCTTATAAAAATTGTGTGATGTCAAGAGCTTAAAAATCTTTCTGTAGAAAGTATTGTATGAAGGTAAAAATAATTTGAAGACTAAACCAAACTGTGTTCTATTAAAGTCTTTAAAGCCTTCTTTGAAACTGTTTTTAAACATTGTATATTTAATCTTTATAAATATTTTGTCTTTACAAACTGTAATGCATGACTCCCTATCCTGTAAGGGTCTCTAGGACTGCATTAGGCAATGCAGTATGGAGCTAAGGGTATCACAGGTACAGTAGAAACTGGGAACTGCTTAGCTCAAGGACTTGAAAAAGAATTTCTGTCCACCAGAATTGCTGTGCTGCCTAAACCATTCCCTTCTTTTTCTAACAGCTTTGAGAGAATGTAAGCTCTTCAATAATCACACATTCCAGGGTTTGTTATGTGATACAAAAGAGTCCCAAAGACTTCCCTTGACTGCTCATGTCTCATATCACTATTTTTACAAGTTGAAAATGTCTTTTTAATACGCAGTTGTAAGATCTTGTTCTCAGCCTGGATTTACTCATTTGAGCTGTTGCTACTTGAATATTTTAGTCAGTAAAATAATGCTGTAAGTGAGGGTACTCAGTGTTTGGAGCCTACTTTGGTATTTTCATAACTGATTTAAAAATCTGAGCCCTTCTGTTCACCTCAGGTTTGGTTGTGTTCAGTTGTACTTTGCTGATTCCTACCATGTCATTTGTATATCCAAAAATTTCCATTTTAGTAACACTGAAATGACTTAAAAATATTTCCTGTGAAGTCATATTTCATAGTGACTGGCCAGAGCTGACCTTTATGTTCAAAGCAGTTAAGCAGCATTCTTATCAGTGGAGATGTAAATGTCTATGGTAATATGCTAAACAAAATAGGCCTTCTTTTTTTCTGCTCTTCATTTAAAACTCATCCTTCCTGTAATATATCACCAGCAGTGTGGTGGTGGCCAGGTTGGTAAAGAACAGGATGAGAATATAGTGATGGGGATTATTAGAAGAAAGTTATTAAAAATATGTCCCCGGACAAATGTAATATACCTGAGTAACCTTGATGACTACTAAATCCAGAACTAGCTCTGTTTTAGTAGATCTTGATGAAAACTCTTTTATTACCCTTTAAGAGTATGTTTTTTTACCTGTAAATATGACCCAACTTTATTGTTTCTAACCAAGGGTCACAGTAAATAGTTGCTCTAGCACAGGCCTGAGGTAAGACTAAACCAGAGTTTTCTTACTGGCCTTTGATTTGAGAACAATTTCTCCCTTACTTATGAATACTTTAGTTGAGCTCATTGCTTTAATCTTGATATTAACAGAGCAGAAAAATGTTTCAAGTTTCTTGTAATTTTAAAAATTGTGTTGATACTCGTGATTCAACTTTAATAGACATTTTTTTTTAATTCTATGCAGTTGTATGTGCCTGTGCAGGTACCCAGTTTCTTACTTGAGCATCTATTTTTACTGGATTGAGAATCTCTGTGAAAAATTTAGTAGGCTGCATTCCCAGCCAGTGTTGTCTCCTGGAAGAGTTTCCATCAGGGTTATCAGGATGAAATGATTTACAAAAGCCAAGAATTTGGTCATTTATTCTTACCAGTGAAACAACAAACTAAAGCCGCAAGTGGTAGAAACTCATTTAGGGTGTGCTTCAGGTCTTTGGGGTTCCTCACGGTACTTGTTCTGTCATCAGTGCTACTTTGTTAATGAATTAAAAAAACCTGAAACAGAGGTAGAACAAATGATAGCCCCCCCAAACGAATCCAAATTAAAGATCTCCATTCAAATGCATCTATTTCATGCTGGTTGCCTGCAGATGCCTGTAATTGTGACTGCCCAGCAGTGCTGTTCAGAATGGTAAGTCTTCTGCTTAATAAGTTGATATTTCTTTCCTGTACCACCAAGATTTTCACATCTAGTGAGCTAGTTCTGGAGCTAGTTCTGGAGCTAGTTCTGGGCTGCAGAAACCACTTCTGCAGTAGATGGCAAGAACATTCAGCCTTGCTGTCTGTGTTCATAATACAAGGCAAAATTTGCTTCTGTGACTCAGCTTTCTCTCAGCAACATCTTCTCCATAGTGAGTCTGTAAGTTAAAAACCAAATTCTGAATATTCAAAGATGCTAATTTTCACCTTAAGGGAGCATTTTGATACCTCCTACTTTGAGCAGCAAAGGTAAAAGGTTCTGGTCTGAATTTTAACACAGTGGCATGAAAATGCAAAATAGGAGATCAAATGCAGGTTCTTCTAAAGCAGTAAAGTTCTAGATAAAAAACAAACAGGCTATTTTTATTGCTTCAGACCATGGGAAAATACCATACACATTATTTTATAGGTAAAATTTATTGCAGCATCAGCTTTATGGAACTCTGGGTTCATATAATATCTGACACCTGTTTTCAAATGCTTTGAGGTAAAGGTGGGACCAAATTCCTCTATCACTGAACTCCGTATGACTGTAGAAATCAAAAAGAGCTGAGAGTGCTTATGTTATCTGTGGGTCTTTGTCATGTTTTTTCACTGAAACAATACTAACAAGCTCAGAACTCCTGTGAAGACTTTTTAGACTCTTTTTGATTTTTTCCTTTAAGCCTTTTTCTTATACTTGGATATTTTTTTATTGAAGTTGAAGCTATCATGACTTCTCTTTTCTTTGGTAAAGTATTGTATTCTTTTGTCATGAAAGTAAGACTCTTCAAGTACTGTCTTCTTCTGAAATGCCAGTTCTTACTGCTTACTCACTGTAGGTACATTGAGAATTACACCTTTTTGTCTGGTTTTACTGTAGGAAATGATAGCAAGCAAGGATCATCTTCCCTGAAGCCACATCTAGAGATGTGATAAAGGTCACTGTCATGATTTCCATAGGTCCCACAGTGTATGATGTGTGGTGCATCCCAAGGATGTCACTGTCAGGGGGTGCACTGTGAGTTGTTTTAGCATGCTGTTGTAATACAGCACTGGAGTATCCAGCAAGTACTATTGCTCAGGGGAAAATGCTGCTGTCCCTCGAGCAACTGTACCTTGTCAAGGCTTAGAGACTGTTGCTATTGTAAAATGCATGCTCCCTTTGAATTTTTTGCTTTCTTCTTTCTGTGTTCTTTTGAACTCTTGCCATGCAAACCAGTCCTTAAATGAAAATTACGTAAGCCTCAAGCTGATACAAGTGAGCGTGCATTTAAAACTTGTGCCTTGCTCTGTTCCATCCCCCTTCCTGACTCTCTTCAGCAGGGAGTGTGCCTGGTCTGGTTGTGTCCTGCTGCCTCGGAGAATTCCTCATTCCTTTCAGACAAACCTCACATCTCTTGTCAGTTCCAGCCACTCCTCCTTACAGCTGCACTCTGTAGCCCCAGGGGGCACCTGCAATTAGGAGCTGATAGGCTCCTATACAATGACAGGCTCCTCCAATACAATGACAGGCCTTTTCTTGAAGGAAACACAGGTTTCTGGGCTGGCTCCAGATTTTCCTCTCTATGGAATGGCATTAGGAACTGTGTCCTTGCTGCAAACGTTTCTTGGGCTGAAACCCTTGTATAGTACCCAGTTCAAACAGCTCTGTCTCATCAGCCCTTCCTTGCTATGAGCTTCGGTCAGTGTCAATTCTCATTTTTTCCATATCTGGACCAGACAGGTCTGTGGTTATCAAAGAGAAGTAGGTGTATGTACAACTTTTCTACAGAATGCAGTCAGTGTTAATTTTAGGCACTAAAATTATGTGTTTCTTGGCATTCAGGCAGCTGAATTGGAAATGCAAAATGAAGAGAACCCTTCATGTGCGTAATGAAAAATCATCTGTCTGGAAACCTCTCTCTGGTGTTAACTCATTCAGGATGGAACTCCTCTTTGTCACCTTACTTGTTACCATATTAAATATCTGTGTTATGCCATCCAGACTGATATTCTTGAAGCTAGTGTGGCAAGGATTGGCCATTTCAATGCTTAAGAATGTTGAATTCTTTTAAAGGTACTTCCGTAATGTTTTTGGTCTTTATGCATTCTTCAGGTTTTTTTTCAGATAGATACCAGAAAAGCTGAGTTATATTATTTTAGTCTAACACTGATTTGTGAGCCTGGGTGAAAGGCAGGTCTCCTGCCCAAAAGCTTTGAGCAGGACTTTGTGCAGCTGCAGGTAAGGTTCAAGGCTGGGTTTAAGTCTTCCCAGAAGAGAAGGGGTTGATAAAGAGGTACCTGTGAGTAGAAGGTGAGGAGAGTAAAATCTATCCAGACAAGAATCTATCCAGACAGCAGGAATCTTGCTATGAATGAAACAGCTCACGTACACTTGCTCTTCATGCTGAATTTTGCAGTTTTGATGAATAGAATGCCTTGCAGTTTCTTATTCTCCCCATCTGATTTTTCTCATTTATTTTTACTTTATGCTCATCATGACACTAGGAAGATCTGTCCTCAGGATTTAATTAAATTTGTGGACATTGCATAGGTACATCATATTTTTTGGCTTTTTTTAAAATCTGGAGTGAAAGACCAATCTGCTTACAATGTAGGATTTAAAAAAAAAAAAATTAACCAGGGCTGGAAGGATTAAGCTCTCAGTTGGGAAATTACCATGTTAATGCCGCATCTTATCCTAATTCCATTTCCAAATGGACCTGGGTGCAAACTACACTGAAGTTATGGTGACATGTTCTAGATTTTCACACACTTACTATTTTTCAAAATCTGCTTTGAACCTTTGTTTATGAATTTTATGATCATTATTTTATGCTTGTCCTGCCATCCGGTTGTTTTAATAGGGAGTTTTGACAGCAGTTGTACTGCTGGCTTGAAAAATTACTCTTTTCTTCAGTACGAGGTAGAGCATAAGTATATCCTTAGGTGATCGGCCTGTTAGATTCAACTTTTGATTTATTGCTTTCTCTTCTCAAATTTAAGAACTTGATTATTCTGTTTTTATTAACACAAAGAAATGTGAAGTGCTTCTAACAGTTTGCTAAACTCCACAGTCCAGTAAAATGGTTTGTTTTCCTCTAACGTTGCAGGAAGGGAGTTTTGCTGTAAAAACATTCCTATAGCAGATATAATACAGAGTGTATCAGTATATGTTTGTACAACAGTTAAGATCTGCATGTTCTTAATTCTTGTTTTTCAGTCACGTTCTCCCAGCTTTTTAGGGGTACAAGGAAGAAGGTTATAAATGTTCTTCAATATTTTAGTTGTTAGCAATTTTCTACTTGGAGTTAACATTTTTCTTTAGGTAAAAAGCATTTCTAAAACACAGTATATTCTTTGCTTTTATGTCTTGCTTTTCAGTGCCTCTACCTACTTTATTTGATCCTCTGAGTTGAGGAACCTGTGAGATTTAGAGACCTTCAAATGCACATGGCAAGTAGTGGGAGCAGGAAAAAATATATTATTGCAAAATTTTGAGCTGTTGGTCTCCAAACTACTGGCTTACAGTGATTTCTTTGCTCCCCATTAGTTTAAGCAGATGATATTTCACAAGGTGATGCCTCAATTAAATCTCTGATTTTCCTTTCTTCTAGACTATAACTTCAGTAAAGCTCTGTGGAAGATAGATGTGTGTGCTGCAATGGTGACATAAATATTTCAGAGGACTGGAACAAGTTGTTGAGAATCTGTGTTTGTTTTTCATGCTGCTGTTGAGAGCTATCTAAGGCAAGTAAACACCATGAGTTTTATCCTGAAACTTCACAGACATTTTCAAAGAACAGTAATTTTGCTGGCCACTTTTTGTATGGTGAGCATAGTTATTTCTGCCTACTACTTGTATAATGGCTACAAACAGGAAAATGAACTTCCTGAAGCCTCTTCAGAAGTGGAATGTGGTGATCCTCAACTGTTGCCATTCAAGCTGATGGAGATGAAGAGCACGAAGCCTGTTGATCCCCTGAGGACAGACCTTGTAGTGCTGGTGTTTGTGGAAAGCCAGTACTCAACGTTAGGCCAAGATATAATAACCATTCTGGAATCTAGCAGGTTTGAGTTTCACATTGAGATTGCATCTGGGAAAGGTGACCTCCCAGTGCTTATAGACAAAAACAAAGGCAAATACGCTCTCATAGTATATGAAAATATTCTAAAGTATGTGAATATGGACTCTTGGAACAGAGACCTTCTAGATAAGTACTGTATTGAATATGGTGTAGGTGTGATCGGCTTTCACAAAGGCAATGAGAACAGCTTGCAGAGCTTTCAGTTGAAGGGTTTTCCTTTCCATGTCCACAGCAATCTGGGTATTAAGGACTGTTGCATTAACCCTCATTCCCCACTGCTCCATGTGACTAAACCTTCTAAGCTTGAGAAAGGGCCCTTGCTTGGAAATGACTGGGCCGTTTTCCAGATTAATCACACAGCTTATCAACCAGTGATATTTGCAAAAGTAAAGACACCAGAAAACCTTTCTCCACCTGCTGCTATAAGTGTTCTCTATGCCACAGTAATTCATGACTTGGGGCTCCACGATGGGATTCAACGAGTCCTTTTCAGCAATAACTTGAATTTTTGGCTGCACAAGCTGATTTTCATAGATGCCATCTCTTTCCTCTCTGGAAAGAAGCTCACACTGTCCTTGGATAGGTACATTCTGGTTGACATAGATGATATCTTCGTTGGCAAGGATGGAACAAGGATGAACACCAACGACGTACAGGTAAACTATGTGCACAAACTACTGGTCATTACAGCAAAGTGATTTTTGTATCTGAAAGTGAATAGTTGTTCATAGTTGGAACTTCAAGGCTCCACCTGGGAGCCATTCATATTGAATGCACATGTTGAGAGTCTTATAAGCAGGAAGTAAATGTGGTAAGCAACAGTAAATGTCAGCATAAACTTTGAAGAGTGGACTGGGTTATTGGCTGTTTGAAATAGATTTGGATGTCAGGAGTCACTTGCAGCATTTCATGTTTTACATCTCTGTTTTATGGCACTTGCTTGCAAGGAAGGTTTATGTTGCTATTGGTCTTAAAAGCTCATTCTGTCACTAAATTGTTTTGACAATTTCCATTTTAATGCTTGGAGTTGTACATTCCTGTAGGTCCTTTTCCTGTCAGGTGTGCTGTTCAAGTGAGGTGATAGTTGTTGGTCAGTAGCACTAACATCTTAATATTATTTCTTCCTATAAGTATTTTTTTCCATGCTTTTTGGGAGGAGTGTTGTCCCAAAGCAGGTAGTAGAGGTCACTTTTCTCAACTTGGTCTAGAAGCTAAAAAACTATAATATGATGATTGTTGCCTTGTTTGTGCTAAAAATAAGGGAAAATGTTTTCTTAGACCTTTGTTAATGGAATGAGGAACTGCAAGAAGGAAAGGCAAGGACAGCGCTGCATGCAGTGGGTTATTTTTGTTTTAACCAAGTTTTTAGTTTTTTTCAGTTTTAATATGTTTGTCAAGCTATGGCAGCTCTGCATGCAGTGCTTCCTTAAATGAAAAGTTTGACCCTGCAGTTAAACTTTTAATTTGCTTAAAAATTGCAGCATACATTCTTTTCCAAAATGTTCTCTTGTACATGCAATTATAAATGAGATTTACCTCCTTGTTAAGTAGGTCTTTCCTTAAGCAAACAAATCCCATGGGAGAGAGCAGAAATAAAGGTGAAGCTTCCTAAATGGTTTTCCTGTGGAGAACATGATGGCAGTGTTTGAGTTAGTTGAGTGAGCGTGCTTGAAGAGTCTCCTAAATGCAAACTCAGATGGCAGGAAAAAAGTCAGATCTGACCAACATCACTGGCAGAACTTGTGTTGTTCTGCAGAAGCAGCACTTTCTGGTATCAAAATGGGTGAAATAAAGACTGAATAAATCCATCACTGTGTTGTGCAATAGCAATCGGAGCCAGCATGTTTTGTATTGTTTCTCTTTGCAAGTGACACCTTAGGACTGTCATTTTAAAATAAGTTAGGATGTTTATTTGCCGGAGTTATATACCAGAAACAGGAGACTATTGAGACAAATTTGATTACAGCAGATACAGAAGGATAAACCATATTGTTTGGGGAAAATAATTTGCAGTCTGTCAGAAAGTAATCTTCCCAAAATAAAACTGTGATATTAAATAGAAGTAATATCAAAGTGGAAATAACTTTTAAGTAGGATAATTTCATTTGTACAGAACTGTGTTCTGAAACAATTGAATCTGAAAGAGGTGTTCCCTTCTGATTCTTCATCTACTTATAGTTAAAATGTTGTATTAAACATGTTGTTAGGGCTGTCAGATGCAATGCATCTTCATTACTATTAATATCAAAGGAGTTATCCTCTGTGGCACAATGACATGTGGAAGGAATGAAACAAAATCAATTTGCAGTAGTTGGAAATACATTATTGTAAAGCGTATTTGCAGATAAATGACATCTCATTAAACAGGAATTTTACTGAGTTCTGCTGCAGTGACTTTGATGGAGAATTGGGCGCTGCAAGTGTGAAAAGAGGTTCTTAATGTAGACTTGGTATAATTTCAGTACTCAAGATTAGCTCATTTCCACTAAGCTTACCTTTTAACTACTGGCAATATAGAATTGAGGAAGGTGCACTTTTGTGATTTAATTTTGACTTATCTCCTTGTTAATATTTTCTTGATATACTCACAGCTGCTAGAGCTGTGAGCTGGAGGAGAGAAACATGAATGTTTCTTACTAGTATTCTATTAATGCACATCAATCTGAAACTAGAGGAATCTCCCAAGAGCCAGAAGACCTCTAGGGTTGGTTCTGACTGCTCTGGATAGGATAGAGTTCAGAAACTTGAAGGTTAATGCAGAATCAGTAGCAAAAATCAGGTGTTCATCTGTTCCAAACCCCCTGCTCAAGCTGGGACATGGCCCAGGTGCCTTTGGACTGTCTCCAAGGAGAGAGATCCTGACTGCATGTAGGATCGAGGTTTCAACAGAATTTCTTCTTTAGATATCTAAATTAAATTTGCCAAGTGGCCAGGATAGTTAATATCTGGGGACTTAACCCATTGAAGTTTAACTTCCCTCTCCTATTAAGTGTGAATGGGAGTCAAGCACTTACTAAACCTTGTAATAGCAATTTTTCTGGTAATTTTTATCAGTGTTATATGTTGACCTCAGAAGAGGTAAAATTAAAAGCTTGCCCTCTAAAATAAGTGTTTTCTATACCTCTAAAGAGAAGGCAAAGTGGTGGTACTTCAGCTTGAGTACCTTTAGTGTCAGGAACACAAGTGTAAAGAGCCCTTCTGAAAATCTTTTACAAACCGAAATCCTGTTTGTAAATGCTTTGTTTTATTAAACAGCAGATTAAGTTTATTCTAGTTTCACCACAGCTTCTTCAATTAAAAAAAAAAAAAAAAAAGGACCCCCGCAACTTGAAACAATGTTTCAGGTTTTTAGGATAGGTACCTGTTAGAGATTTCCCTGTCTCTGTGTAACATTTGGGCTGATTGAACATAGTTCTTTGATGTAAGATACTGAGTAGCTGTCACAGCTGTCACTGTGCATCAACAGTAACCATCCATTCTCATATTTATGTACTTTATCTTCTTCTGGTATAATAGAAATAATGGAACAGAATGTTTCCATTTAATTGCCTCCCACTTCAAAAAAAAGCTTGGTAATAATCAGCTCAACATTCATTTTTCGATAGGTTTTTTTCTTTCATTGTCTATCAGGCAAGAGGGACCATTAGGCTGTGACAATGTTATATTTTATTTTCCTTGTTTCTTTTAGAAAGACTTAAGAGCCTGTGCAGTGCAAATAATTCATTTAAATGGACAGAGAATAATCTATCTAGATATCCACAGAATAAGTTTATCTTAATAGATCATGATTGTCCTGGCTGACAGTCTACTAATTTAATATCTTTTTTTGTTACAGTTACTCTTTGTGAAATTTTTATTACTCTAAAGCATTGAGATTTTTCAAGGGAGAAGCAGATGATAAAAGAGGGGAAATTAAATGTGGGTTTTTCTCCTGATGACAGTTTGTTCTGTGGTGGTGGTCTAGGCCATCTACCTTTCCCTTCATTTCCCCAATAGATGCACTTTCTGGAGTTCCTTGAGAGTTAATCACGTTGTTCAAATGAAAAATTAGAACACTGCCAAATTATTTTTTTCCTAATAATTAGCTGTGTGAACTCCTCTTGACTGTCTGCTTCTCAAAAGAGACTGATTTGAAGTCAGGATGGGGATCTCTTCAGGTAAGCCTAACCTTTTTCTATACCTGTAGTGATTCTTTATAATGGCCAAGGAAAAATCTTAGTGTTAACCGTATCCATTATTGGAGGGAGGTGATAGAGCGTTATTATAATTCTGGTGTGGGAGTGTATGGGCAGTGCATCTATTAGTGTATATGTGCATTGCAGTGGGCCATACAAGATTCAGGCTGCAGTCTTCCAGCATTAATCACTGGATAATTGGAGAAAAGACCTGTGCCAAACATTGATCTGGTAAGGAGAGGGTTCAGCCAAGAGGAATCAGTTCATAGCCCTTCAGTCTCCATACAGAATCTTTCACCTTGCCTGGATGTTGAGGTTTAGAAGGCAGACACCGCTAATGGAGCCTCACCTCTAACTCCCCAGAGTCGACATAAACATAGAAAAACAGCTCATCTTCAGGCAGGCACTGGTTAAGTGAATTGCACCTTAAAAGTATGTGACTGTTGTTCATAATTTGTTTCCAGAGTGACTAAGATAAAATATAAATATTTGTATTTGGTCAGATCAGTCCTCTATTTTCCAGAGCCAGTGCTGTTGCTTCTTTGTTACTTTCTGAGTAACATTGGTGGTGTAGTCTTTTGTTTAATATAGGTCTGTGTAATAAGAGATTTCCCCACTAAAAGCTAATTGTTTATTCCCTGTATTAAATTCATCCACATTAGTCAGCACTGCTTAAATTATTGCAGTTGTTTAAAACCCATTAAGTGTCTTTTCACCTTGTGCAGCAAATGTGGAAAGAAACCAGAACTTCCCAAGGCAAAGCAGACCACTTGGCTATACATTTTAAAAATCCAGTCATGTGGCTGTTCAGTTTTTCTTGCATAGGAATGACCTAAATATTTGCCTCAGAAAAGAATCTTCCATATATATTAAGGCAGAAGGGCTAAAAGGTGCAGAAAACCTGAACTGTCAAGACAAAGGATGGTCCCTGTCACAGGAGGAAGTCTAATTCTCTAAGTTAATTCCTTCTTTATCCATGGGATCACATAGAAGGTTATCAGAAAATAAATGACAGATGTGTCATCAAATGTGTCAGCTGCAGAATCACTGAGCCATAAATCTTTCCTTCGGGGAGATTAAAAAAATCTTTTTAATCACATCTTTAAATTACATAAGGAATTAATGATTACAAACTTTTGTCCTGCTAAGTCATTCTGCATTCCCAGTCTGTTAGCTGTAATACCTGTATACCATTGTGGAATGTGTCTGCTATGTTTGTACATACATTATTTCTTAATTTGACCTGAAGCTCCTAAGGTATTTCATACTGACTTGTCAGAAATAGCAGGTAAAAAGTGCATTCGATTCTTCAGAAGTGTCAAGGAGAAGGAAAATTACTGACTGGGGTGTCTCTGCAGCTGTCTGATGCCCTAGCAAGCCTGGTTTACTTGACCATATTGTGTCAGCTGTAGTAGGGTGGAATATTGCATGCTCTGAGACAGTAGAGAATTAGAATTAGATTTCAGAACTAAAAATACAACTTTAAAACAAGTTATAAAAATTGTCTCACATATTTTATGGGCTGCTATCAGCATACTGTACACTCTACCAGTCAGTCACCATAACATCTAACTTAAAAAAGCAGTTTGGTTTATGTGCTAGCCTCTGTAAATTTTAATCTAGTAAGATGGATACAACTGCTGCTCAGCAGAGCCCAGCTCTTTTTGTTAAAATTGTACTGATATTTGAAATGGAAAGCAGGATAAAAGTCCTCCATCTGCAAGGGAACTGATGTGCATTATGGTTTCAGTCATCTGCATCTTTCCAGAAAATCAGAGTAATTTGTTTTCATTTCTAAATTCCCCAAATTTCTCTGTGGTGGTGAATACTTTGCTATGCTTAGGCTTAATGTGACCATGGTGTGTTCCTCTTCTCAATGGCGTTTTCTGATTCAAGAGCTCTTTTAAATAAAACTTAAAGAATGACACTCACCTGAGATCAAGTGGTCTAACTCTGAATGCTTGGTAATGTGGTTACTGTTTTTTCCCTTTACCTATATTAGGCAGAGATATCTTTACCCTTGAACATAAGGCTCGCCATCCAAAGAAATCTTCAGAAATGCTTATGTCCACCCAGTGTGCCAGCCTGCACTGGGATAATTTCTGGTTCACAGCCATGTGGTTAGCAAGCTCTATCTTCCTCTGTCTACTTAAAAGTATACACTTTAGGAATGTAGGTAAGGATTTTCATGGGTATGATAAAAAATGCATATGATTCTGCACACTTAGAATGTTGTCAGCATAACCTAAACTCTGCAGTGTTTGGGTCGATCCCTCTGGCCTCAGAAACAAAAGCTGCTGTACTGTCAGTCCCTCTCTTTCCTTGTGTTGTGAGTTCCTTTGGTCAGAGGCTCTTTTTGTTCAGCAAGCGCCTCGGTAACACAGACACAAATAATGCATTACAGCTTCCCGCAGAGCTGCACGGATTGATCAGTAGTGTACGAATGGCTGCTGCACGATTTATTCTGGGCTTTTTCAATGACAAGTGGGCCATCCATTTCCTGCTGCTAACAGAAGAAAACTTTCACAGCCAACAAATAAAAACCAAACTACAGACAGATCTAAGAATCAAAGCCATTAACTGTAAAACATGATACCCAAAGTGAGCCTTCCTCTGTCCCGCTCTTCAGTCACATCAAGGAGGCCCAGTCTGGCAAGAAGAGAAGAGAAGAATGAGGGGGAGTGGGACTCCTAATTCATTCCTTTCTTTTACAGTACAACAGCATGGGAAGTGGCCTTTCTCCTCCTGTTCAGTCTGGAAGGTCAGTGCAATGACATGACTGATTCTTGCTGACCATGCTTACAAAACCAAGTAAAGGAAAAGCAGTTGGCTGCCAGTTTATATATAGCCCCTCATGGAATAACAATTCCCTCTCTGTTTCCAATTCCAGTTTCTTTTTCTGTTCACAGACCATAAAAACCTTACAACCAATTTTTAGAAGTAGTTACTCTTTAGGAGAGTCTTTCTTTTACTTTGCAGGCCTGAAGATGAGTTAGTGTTGCTCCTTAAAATGTAACTTAATATCTGAGATAAGTAATAAGTTAAATGTAAAACCACTTTATATTGCAGAAATTATACTGGCAATCCATTTGAAAATAGAAACAGTGCAGAGGAGAAATAAACAAGTCTGTGACTGTGCAGAGGAATGCTCCCCACATTCATTCCAACCCAGGTCAGTAAATCCACATGACAAAGGCCTTCCAGAAGAGACAGATTTGGTTTGGGAGCACTAGTTGCATTTTTGTGGAACTAATAAGCCACAGCTCTTCCTCAAGCTCCCATTTACTTGCCTTTTATTGTTAGCAATCGTGGGAATAAGCCAAATGTCTCTTCTCCATTTTAAAGTGGGCTTGGACTAAAGATATCTCAGAGTTGTCTTTGATAGAATGCTAACAGCACTCAAAAGGAAGCCAAAAATCAATTTTGCATTTCTATAAAAAAATGTTATTTTATGCTGCAAGATGTTCCTCTTATCCCTTGTTCTTCTCCACTGCTGTTGTTAAAGGTAATAGAGATGTTGAAAACTATAATCCTGAGAATATCCTAAAACAAGATGAATATAACATGTATCTCAGTTTGTTTGTTTTTTTTAATGTAAACTGGTTTTAAATTCAGACAGACTATGAAAAATATTTTACATCAGTGAAGTACTTCATCTTACTGACTGAGGAGTTTTCTAGATTGTGGTCAGTTCTGCACAGCTTGATTAGAAGTATTTGGAGAGTGCTTAGAGACACCAGAATAGTTAGGAAACATCTGCGCAAAAAAATGAAAAAGTAAAGGCTAAAGAATTCAGTAACGATGACCAAAGCAGAAAGCAATAGGTTGCAGAAGTCTGCAGGGTATAAACAGTGAAGATGGATAAAAATACTTAATATAAGGCAAAGAAATATTTAAGTGTAGGCTGACTAGCCAATAAAATATATCAGAGTAGAGGCTAATATCAAAAGGAAGTAGAAAGATTATGTAAGTCTTTAAAAATTAGATTTGGCAAAAGAGTATGAAATAAGCTATTGGAAGGAATATAATATTGACAGGGGATTTGTATTAAGATATGTTCTCAGTCTCTTACAGTAAATCAAATGCAGAGCTCAGCTGGATTCCTGTGTGTTGGTTTGAGGCTACAAGTGTAGACCTTGCCAGCTGGGATATTTATCTAGGCACACGTAGCTTTTGTAATCTTGTATTTTAGAAATGCACGCACTCATGAAAACAGGTAAGGTGTGTATTAACACTTCTGACAAAATGGCGCACACACACTGTTTTTCACTGAAGTCTTGGGTTTTTCTGCTCAGTTTCATCCCTTAGAATTGATGTGGGAGCCAGTGAAACTGTCAAAGTTCTTATTAACTTGAAATAAGTTTTTATGTAATTTCTGTGTTGGCTGCATATAATCATGAAAGCATGGCTTGAGAAAAGGCATGTATTTGTTATTTTGTGGAAACTTTCTCTTGGGGTTTTTTTGTAATTTCTTCGATAACAATGCTGATGTAGCTGGGGAATTTCATTCAACAACTTTATAACTACTCATAAAGAGAAGGAAAAATCCATAATTGTGACCCTTGGCTGGTGAGCAAGCTGAACACTGAATTCCCAGCTGTATCTTACCTGGAGCTTTCAGGACAGAGTTAGAAAATTAAATTTTTTTTTGTTAAAGATTGTTTTTTTTTCTGTCAGCAAAGGTGAAACATGGAAAAAGAGCTTTTGGTTTTCCTCAGCTCACGTGAGACATAGGGACAGAGGTAGATAGCTATTTTTATTCAGATAGAATATTAGAAGCAGAGGAATCTTATTGGCTCTATTGGGGAAAAAAAGAACATCTAAGAAGCATTTGTGAATGAACTGTGACACTGATGCATTGCCTAGCCCATGTAATAATCTTTATTTAATATGCCAGTGATGTGGTAATTTTGTTGTGCTTTGCTGAACAGAGTTTATTTTGGTTTCTATCTCGATTACAGGGTTTGAGTCTTTCATTGCACTTTTTGTTCTCTAGTATGTAAAACCCAGCATTAACACAAATACTGTGCTTTAGTCTTACCTGGGGTGGGGGGGAGATATGAGCTGAGAGGTGAACAAACCCTAAGGTGTTTCTCTTTGCTTGGTGTCAGCATTTTAGAGATCGCTTGTAGTCTCCGATACTTCTTGCAGGGTACCTAAATAGCAGCCTAAATAGACTAATACCTTAGTCTGTGGAGTTGAGTTGTTCTGTAATCATGTAACAGATTTATTTTGTAATTGTGGTCACTGTTACTCTGTGAGAAAACAGTGTTGAAATTTCAATGCTTTGAATTCTGTGTGCATTCAAAAAAATAGATAAATTTCACTCCCTCCTGAGCTCTGATCATTTAGATAATGATATAGACCACACTTTGAAATCTTGTTTATTTTATAAATTGTGCTGAGCAGGAAGCACAGCCTATAGGCCTTTTGGGGATAAGTGGGTCTTAGTTTGTCCAGGCTCAGGCTTTGAGGTCCACAGAATATTGGCACTGAAGATAAAAGTAAGGCTGAGGTTTTTTCAGAAGGCGCTCTCTTGGATTTGATATATATAACACTGACACCACATTTTTACTTTCATTATCTAAAGAAATGGAATTTTTTTTTATTATTTCCCAGTCTGCCTCTGTCAGTCCAGGAAATAAATTGAAAGCGGGTAGATTTATATTTGACGTCTGTAAGGAGAGTTTTTTGCAGTGAGGATGGTGAGGCACTGGCACAGGCTGTCCAGAGAAGCTATGGTGACCCCACCTCCTAGAGTGTTCAAGGCCAGGTTGGATGGGGCTTGGAGCAGCCTGGTCCAGTGGAAGGTGTCCCTTGGCAGGGGGTTGAAATGAGGTTACTGTTCCTTTCTTATCTGGACAGGACATGTGGGGCAGAGCGGAAAGGGAAGGAGGTGCTTAGGAGACCTGACATGGAGAGCAGATCCTAGGCAGCAGCATGAAAGGAGCGGCAGATTATTGCACCTTGGGAATAGCAGGTTTGGAATCAAATTTGTGGTAAACTAGGTTTTGTTTTGTAGAATGTCACCTTTTGTACACAAGCCTTTTGTACACAATGTATGGGTAGGCCTGAAATTGCACCTCTAAAATTGGTGCTTTGGGCAGAGTAATGTGGCCACGGACAAACTTCTCAGACCAGAGCTGGTGCAGTGCCCCAGCTGTGGCTGCCTGCACATCATCTGAGCCCCCCAGCTCTCTCCTACTCTGAGATTAGGCCTTGACCTTCCCCCAGAGCTGAGCCTTGCAGGTGTTTCCAGGCACACGCTGCCAGAGCAGGGTGAGAGGGCCGGTCAGCGATGGGGATGCACTGCAGCCAGATCTTGTGGACAGCCCTCCTGTCCTGCAGCCAGATCTGCCTACTGCCTTCAGCAGGAGCTACAGCTGCAGCTGGCCTGGGAGGGAGCATTAAATAAGGAGCAAACGTGATGTTGATAATGAATTTGGAGCTGGGAGCTTGGATCGCAACCTCTGTCCTTTCTGAGCTGGGTGACTATAAAATACATGACCCGTTAGACAAGGACGGCCATGCCGCTGTTTTATCTGTGACAGAACATTGTCCACCCTTGCAGACAGGATGTGATGCTGTAGAAGTGTGGGCTGGCTAATGAGGGGTGCAGAGGTGTAATGCCTAACATTTCCTGGGAGCCAGACAAGTGTTAACACAAATCAATGAAGAAGCCTTAGAATTTATCTGCTGCTGGTGAGATGCAAAGGAGACACAGCAGACTAAGCAGGCAGAGCAGAGTGGCCCAGCCTGTGAGGTATGGCCTGTCATGCTCAGGGTGTCATGCTCAGGGCTGAGGCAGCTGTGGGGCTGTGTGTGACTGCAGCTCAGCTGCCAGAGGGCTTCCACTGGGGCTAACCAACCTCACGTTCCCTCTGTGTTGACCATCACCAGATCACAAGGACTTAAAAATGCCAAGAGATTCTAAATGCATTTTAGAGCCACTTTGGTTCTTGAATTCTGTTACACTCTGAGAACTTACCTCTTAATACTTGGTGTTACATAAGCAGGTCAAGTGTTAGGTATAAATGCAACCAGCAAGGTTTCTATTGTATACTATCTGACCAAAATCTAGGGGAAAATAGGTTGCACTAGAGTGTTTTATTACTTCTGTTTCAACTGACCTGGGATTTTTTTGACCTTTAATTAAAAGAAACACAGGATTTTATTTCTGCTAACTGCAAAATAATGAGGTCATTTAGCTGTTTAGTAACAGTAACCTCTTTCATCTAAGTACAGTTTAATTAAGAGCTAATAAAGGAGAAGTTCAGCCAGAACCCTGAAAACAGCATGCAAATTACTTTGCTTTATTAAATGCTATTGGCACCAAGTATTTATAACCTTCAAATTACCTTGCCGTAATTAGCTCAGTTCTCATTAGCTGGTACCTCAGCCTCTAAGAGGTGAGAAGTTGGTGAAGGAAGTTAGAAATATTTCTTAAATCTCTTGACTGTACAAATGATTTACGTAGATGAAAGAGCCTAATTACTAAAAATTATGTAATTGCAGTATCATCAAGATCATTATTGTATGTGATAAACAACTCTAAAGGAAGACCTAGTGACATTGAAAACAGCGTGTCCTGATGAAAAACTTCTGATTGAAATCATTTGAGCTACGTTTTCTGAAGTGGCTCTTTATATCTTAAGGATCCTTCACTGGACGCATAAGTTTGGACAGCTAAGATGAAGTTGTGGCTCCTGAATTTTTTTTTATTGGAGACTGGAAAACTTAGGGGGCACATAACTGGGCTCCAGCCCGATACTTTATTGACACTTAAAAGGAAAACTAGGTTACCTGTTCTCCACCAGCAAAACACTTTGCAGAAAAAGCTGAAGGTTTTCTTTGTTTTTTCTCTTGCTCTCTCTGTAGTGTCAGCTCTGCTAAGAGAGCACACAAAGACAAATTAAGACAAGACTTTCTTGTCCTTTTGTCTGAAGGATAGATAAAATGTTCTTTTCAGGTACACCCCTATAGCCAATACAATTATTCTTTCTCCCACAAAGATTAAATGTTTATGGTAATGGATGTCAAATTGCTAATCTTGGAAATCCAGAAAGAGTAGTCATTGCATTTTAATGATGTTCCAAAATACACAATTTATCATGAGGAATCGTTTTTCCTCAGAAGCAAAACAGTCCAATAAAATACTGATTCCCAGACACAATTGGGCTGGACCTTCACTGAGGCTATCTTCTGTTCCTGCTTGTCATGCTGCTTCCCAACACCCCAGGTTCTGCAGGAGGGGGAAGTTGAGGGAGGCAGGTGAGTACCTGAGCAGCAGCTTCTGCTGCAGCACTCCCAGAGCAGGAAAAGGCAAAGTGATGTCCTAGAAAGTGCAGAGTAAAAAGGACATCACATCAGTTACAGCTCATTAAACATCTCTACACCAAGAACTCCACTCAGAAAAATGGCTTTGGTTCTGTTTATTCCCTCTCTTGCAGGGGTTACAGAAGAGATACAATATGGAAAAATTAAAGCTACTTCTGGATAAGAGCTCCCATAGAGGAGCTTGCTAACTCAGGTGCTTTTACATTACACTATCTATTAATTTTTTGTTCTTTTTCAGAAGGTCCTTGCCTTTATTGAAGAGCAAATGCAGCATTAGAAATTTTACTCAAAAGCAAAATAATTGCTCATTTAATGGCTCCTTTGATAGTTTTGTCAGACAGTAAAACAGTTAAGCAAACAAGCATTGAGAGATGAGATCTGCTTCCCAAAAAAAGGAGGAGGGGAAAGGCTTTCTGGAAAATGATGAAGTTGCCCTTGCATTTGTTGCTGACATCAAAGCATGTAGTGATATGAAGTGTAAGATGTTAAAGCTGCAGCACGGTGAGGCTCTGTGTTTCTGCTTTCCAATTTAGTTGAAATGTGATTACAAGTAGAATTACCAGCATATTGAACTATTTCTCTTTTCAAGTGCCTGAGTTCTTTAGCAGCTTTTTAGCAGGAAAATAGTCATAAATATGTTGGTGTGACTGCACAAAGAAGGCGTCGTTCCTCTTTGGTGAACCAGAGTTCAACAAGGCCATCTTGATTTATTCCTTTGATCAGTTAAGGCATTTGAGTCTGAATATTTGTGTTGATGCTGAAGAAATTACAACTGTCTGTTTGCTGAAGACAGACTGACACTTGTAGCTTCTCTGTGGCAGACTCTAAAGTGAAATCACATTGAGATACTTGAGGTCAGGAGGCAGAATGGCTTCCTGGCTATAGAAGTGGGAAGCAAGTTTGAAGATAGGAGTTTTATCCTTGGCTTTTCAGCTGATTTATTTGAATAAAAAGTTTTGACAGCCTGTGTCATCTGCCTCTGTCCTGTTTGAGGGATGAGAAAATCTGTTGTTCTGCTGTCAGGATAAGTTTTGTCTACCCCTTGAATTCTAACAGGACCTTTTTCTGATTTTGTTTTTACTGTTAGTGAAGAAAGGAGTCTTTCATCATGTGTTGAACACTTATATTTGTTTTCTGGCACTAGGAATTTCCTAAACCTAGTCTGTGAGCTTTGGAAAAGTTCAAAAGTACTCCATTGGAACTGCGTACATGAAAGGGATTATGCAGCCAGCGATTTATTTTCCTTATAGTACCAGCAGAAATATAACATAACTAAATAATTATTTATAAACATATGAAGATATGACTAGATGGTTTGAAAATACAATTTTCAGTACTGGTGTATTTATGTAACATGTCATACAGATACCCAGAGGGGCTGTTCATAAACAATCATAAACAGAAAATACCATCAGTTTACTTTCAGCTTATGAAGCAGCATGTAGAAATGAAATTTCAGGCTTTTAATCGCCCTACTTTTCTCTTTTTCTGTCTTTCTGATGGAAATTCACAGTAATAGGCTCTGCCATCTGCTACTATATATTTTTCATGAGTTTTAACATTTTGTTTTTAGAACCTGAAAGATGAGTAAAATGTCAAGTCGCCCAGAAAATAATTATAGGCACGACTACTCAAATGTTAGCGTGGCTTGTCTGTACCCAGAGTGGTTCACAGCAGGTCTGTGGCCTCCCTCTTCGCAGGCAGAGCAGGTACACCCTTGGAATTAGCTGATACATTCCCAACAGAAGGCAAGGAGGTGGGAACCACACTGGCAAAATTAATTCCCAGGGAAGAAGTGAACTCTGTGTTGCATTGTCACAGAAATGTCTAGGGCCTCTTGCTACCTTTCTCCCTTCTCCCTTTTAGAAACCTGTTTGCCATTCTAGTTTTCCATTCTGCTGAGACTGGACTGGAGGTGACAAGCAGGGAAGGTGTTAAAAAGGTACAGGACAAAACCTTTAGCTCAAAAAATGCTCACAGCTCTTAATGGAGGCAAAGAAGCGAGCAGCCCTTTGTGCCACCTCGCTGTCAGGCTGTGCTCAGGATTCCTTCCCCTCGACACAAGGAGGGAAGAGCTTGATTATTTGTCTCCTACCTTTTTAACCATGCAGAGATAAAATTATTTCATTGAATAGGTTCTGAGCAGCTCAGGGTTGGTTTTCGTATAAATCCTGCACAGATTTGCTGCCTTTCATTAGAATCAGAAGTGTCCTTGGAGATCTTTGCACACTCAGCCTGTGCAAAAGCCCTCATTACAGCACTGCAAGATTTTTCACTTAATATTCTGCTTCATAAGTCTGGAGCTTGTTTTCTATTATCTCCATTTTGTGCTTCATTCTGCTCATTCCTTTAGAATATCTCTTGTTCACTGGACAGTTTTCAGGCTTTGCAGTGAAAGATGATGATCTTTACCCAGTGAGCCCTGGGAAAGACCTGAAGAAGAGCTTGTGTGCTCTAATAAGGTGGATATTGCATCAATCTGTAAAATTGGGTCATATTTTAAGGAATTTTAAGTTGAATGTACTATGCCTAATACCTAAACTGGACTGGACTTCCTAGTATTTTGTTGTCATTGGCATGTAATTGTAGGCAAATCGCTTATATAATGAAAATGTCCAGGGAAACGATTTAAAATTACTGGCTTATATTTTTGAAGGTACTAAGTTGTCTTTGCATTTCAAGAGTAGGACACCTGCTTGACCTTTCAACCTTTGAAAACCTCCAGTTATTTTAATTTTTTTTGTGCAGTTAAATACACTTCCCGTTCATAATAGTTACTCTTTGCTGACAATAGTAATGTTTTCAACCACTTTAATAAAATCATTGTGCTGTACTATATGTTGACTTGGAAAACCTGTTGATGACCTTTGCTCGTGTCTGTTTTATTCTTGTTTTGCAAAGTTTGGAAAGCTGAGTTTCTGTGTTCCACCTGAAAGACTGAACAAGAGAACGGCAGGGTGTAAGAGTCTGGGAGAGAATTTCTGAATGTAATATGTAAATCTTAGGAGTAACAAATCAAGAAGAGCATATTGAAACCAAAGAGTGAAGCTGTACCTGATGAATAATGCTTCCCCCTTCTTCCCACATGCTGTTTTTTTTTGTTTGTACTGCTTTAGTGCAAGTATACAGACAGTCAGTATGCTCACTGTCTGAGAATTGAGTCAGAATTTGGGGGAATCCACAGTTCTTTGATGTGGAATAGGGTTGATTTAGCTTCTTGCTGTCTCTCTAGATTTTTCTTTTTGAGTTGCCCATGATTTTGAAACATGACTGAAATGCATTACTTGAGTTGATGTAGAGAAATGTAACTCTGACAGTTGCTCTTCACCCTTGTGAATGGAGCTGTGCTGGGGGAACAAGAGATCTGAAATTCATTCCTGGCTGTAGCCCAGGTTTACTGAGTGACCAGTGGATGGCCTTTTCTCTGTGTGTGCCTTTGTTTTCCTATCTCATGATTCAGGGAGTAACCCAGCATTTAATAGTTGGTCATTTACATGAGAAAAATGGATTTTTCATGCGCTCTTTAACCTTTAGTCGCTAATAAAAATATCAGTAGTGCTGTATCTTACATAGAGCTATTTTTAAATAGCAAAACCAATTGAAAAGGCACATAACAGTAAAAATATTTATATTGTTATCTTAAATTTCTGTGCCAGGTTGTGTTTTCCACAGATATGTTTATATGCTGATTTGTTTGTTTTTCAGGCCCTGCTTGATACTCAGAATCTTTTGAGAGCCCAGATTACAAACTTTACTTTCAACCTGGGATTTTCAGGAAAATTCTATCACACAGGTAAGAATTAAACACTAAAATTACTTTGATTTTGAAAGTGTTCTGTATAGTATGAGGGCAAGTAGGAATGATAGAGTCTAAGAGCCTTAGTATGCTGTGTTCCTGCACTAGTTGCTGGTGTGGAACAGATTAAAGGCCTCCCCCCCTTTTATTAAAATCTAGTTTCTTTGAGTGTACTTTTGAGTGGTGAATTCCACCAATCACATAAAATTTTGTATTGATTTCACTGAGGGATCTGTTGAGCTACCTCAGTACATCCTTGTGATTGTTTCATCTTTACTGTAGAAATATAGCAATATATATTATCCCTTAAAATAATTTTGTTTTAAAACCACTATTGAGGTAGGAGAGATAAAAGAGAGAGTATTAAATAGGATGTGGGCCAGCAAAGTTGCCTTGACTGTCCTATTTTGTCACCAGTGCCTCAGCAGGAAGTGTTTTAACTAGTCACTGTTTATTATATTAATATCATTCTTCCTGTTTCCAACATTTGTAAAAATATAATAAAAGTAAAAACTTTACTTCAGAAATGTAAGGTGGTTTTATTTTGGTTTTTTTTTAATTTCCTCTGCAGGGACTGAGGAGGAAGATGAGGGTGATGACCTGCTGCTGAGATCTGTGGATGAGTTCTGGTGGTTTCCCCACATGTGGAGTCACATGCAGCCACATCTCTTCCACAATGAGTCCTCACTGGTGGAGCAGATGATCCTCAACAAAAAATTTGCCTTAGTGAGTTATATTTTTGCATTTTTTATTTAATTTAGGTACTCAGAAACCATTATTCTGTTGAGATTAGAAAAAAAATCAGGTTTCTGAAAGAATAAATACTCCATTAAAAGGTATCGAATGACTTTGTGAAACCACTGGATGTTAGGGTTAGGTAAGTGTGCCACATTTTCAAAGATGCAGTTCTGCAGTGATACTCAATAGCATCCTATATATTCCCTTTGGATCAGCTTTATGTAAACTTGTTTTGAAAAGCATTGCCTGTACTAATTATTAATTCACAGCAATGCTCTGAATCAAAACGTTTCAGTGAGAATATAAGAAACTGTGATCTGTTTCTCCACTATCTTCAGACCAAAATAGATTTTAGGTCTGAAGATAGTGGAGAAACAGATCACAGTTAATTTCATACAACAAACCAAAACAGAATTGCCATACATAAAACATGTTACTTGTCTTGAAGAGGGGTCTGGTGTTAAGACCTAATTGTATCAAAATATGTCAGCAGACATAACTTGTTTGCTGAACTACATCTGCTCTTCCAGCAACCTAATTTTACTTTTGCCTTTTCAAAATCCACTGGTTGCTCTTTAGCTGGCAGGTCGTGGCTTTGTTCCTGGAAAGAGCAGGAGGATTTGAAATACCAGAACAAGAGAGTGCACTTAACGGTCGTACGTCAGTGAGTGTAGGACAGACCTGACTATCAGTGAAGTTTGTATTTGAAAACTTGGCTTTTAAGTGAGACACATGCTTTCTTTTAAACAGAGATTTCACCAAGTTTGCCATAAATTGTAGTTGTACTGAGTACAGGGCAGCTCTACTTTAATGTTTCCTTTCGAGAGAGCGTTGCAGTAGGTGTTAGATTCCTGAAAATTTAAAAATCTTGTGTCCAGAATCACTCTTTTAATAGGATTCTGTATACTGGTGCAAGCTCCACTGGAAATAAAATGGGTCCTTGTAGTTCTGCTGTGACCTAAGACATCCTCTGGTATTAGTGTGCAGGATGTAATGGTTAAAGAGTGTTATTAGGGTAATGCATTTTCTATCCTGGTTTATGTAACTTCAGCAATTGCCATTTTCTTCACTACTTTCAGTGCTTTTAATGCTTACAGATACCTTCTATTAATTTTTTTTTCATGTTTAGACATATAGACAGGAAGCTACTCATGTTTCATTTTCACAGAGCATTTAAATTAAAAACAGAGAGAAGTAGCCGCTTTTTTGAAAGAGGCTGGAATTGCTAATGCCTCATGCATTTTCCACACATTGTGTGTATTGTGTGGGAGATGCTCAACTAGGGAATAACAGTCAGCAAGGAATAATGAAGACACTAATTCATTGAAGATGATAGGCCCTTTATTAGAGTGAAAGATTTGGGTTACATATTTATTATTGCCTATTGTGAAACTTGAGTGGAGAAGCCTTAAAAATCAGACTTTTGTTTATAGATAAATGAAGGAGATGCAGTGGGATGTTAGAGAATGCAATTTCTTACTCATTCTGTGAAGATTTTCCTTTCTGAGGTTTATGCATGCTTAAGGGCAGTAGAAAAGATAAAAGGAAGAAGAATTGGTGTATCTGTGATGGAATTAAATCTTGTAAAGTGGCGTAACTGATAGAGTCTCCACTCTTTATCTCCTCGTGCAGTACAGCCAGGAGGGCAGATGTAAGTAATTCCTGTTTGGCAGATTACACATGGTGCCCTTTTATGTGTGCCACAAATTCCTAAAAGGAAACAAGAATTTCACTATTCTTTAAACATTGAGAACTCAGGGTTCTCTGCTGTGATTGAACCAGGCATGGCTGTTGCACACAATAAAGGGCTTTACTGACATCACACACCTGTTTTTTCTAGAGATTTTTGTGTTCCTTAGTAACTAGTTTATTCAAAGGAAGAGGTCCAGGCATCAGCCAATGCACACACAGTATGGTTAGGAAATATGGTGAAGGTGACCATATCAATTCAAGCCATATTAAAAACTCTAAGAATTCAAAGGCAGTGCATGGGCAGTCTTCTTAAATCATGGCAAAATAATATCTTATGGAGTGTGCATTCTGCTGATCAGACTGTCAAGAGTATCTGCTATGTACTGTTCCTTTGAAAAGTAACCTGAAGGAAAACGCATTGGATGGGAAGAGAATGTAATGGCATCAAGATGAGTGTATGTACACATGATAAACACCAGGAGCCTTCAAAAATAGGAAATGTGCTGTAGGTTTACTCCACAACACCTGCCTATAGACTGTTACAAGTAGTTATCTTTCTTTCATTTTTAACATGACACTAAAATAGTTAAGCTGGTTTTTGAAAATGGATTTGCGTTTTGAATGGAGTAGAGGGGAAATGCAGTGACTCTGAAATTCAGCTCCTCATCCAGTAATTGTGAAGGGACTGGGAGTGGAAATGGTGATTTTGTAGCTGCCAAATGCTGCATGTTGTGTGGAGTATGTGCTAGTGATTTTCTCTCTGAAATCAGAGTTTGTGAGAAAATTCATTACAAGAACTTGAAAGAGTGCAGCTTTTTGTTTAATGTAGATTGAAGAAACCAATGTAAATGCATTTATATCCTTCTTCCCTGCCTGCTCATAAAAATATTTTCTAAAAAGGCTTTTGTCTTAAAATCCTGTGTTCCATCTTCACCAAGCTGCCCTCCATCTCCTTCCAGATCAGCATATTTTGATATTACTGTTACTTGCATTCCAGACCTGTCTTTGGTCTTTCACAAACAAAGCATTTGAGAAATGCCAAAACATCAAGTTTCTTAAATTTTCGAGTGCAGCCATTGTTCCGTCATGTTTTAGGAACACGGTATTCCAACTGACTTGGGCTATGCAGTGGCTCCACACCACTCTGGAGTTTATCCAGTACATGTTCAACTTTATGATGCCTGGAAAAAGGTCTGGAACATCAGAGTTACCAGCACAGAAGAATACCCACATCTGAAACCTGCAAGGTATAGACGAGGCTTCATCCACAAAAACATCATGGTGAGTTGTATTGCTGATGTTCATTTTGTTCTCTGCCCTTTCATAAGCAATTTCCTTTTAAGCGGAAAAGGAGGGTATCCTGAAAGTTCACATTGTGAAAGGCACCTACTTCTATGCATAAGTAGCAAGATGTATTTGACAGTGTCTTGTTAATTGAAATCAGTCTGTTGCTGGGGATGTTTCTGCTGATGAAGGTAGCATCCAGGTACCCTGCTGACAGCAGTTAACAGGCTGTTAGCTGTTCTAGTCTTGTGCTTAATGCTGGTTCAGAGAGCTCAAGGAGAAAGTCAATTTTGCATCATTTAATGCATTATGCTGGGTTAGATTTCTATCAGGTTTTAAATTTGCGTGGTACCATTAATTGCAAAAGAGTATTGTCACATTATGCCACCTCAGAATCTGAATCTGGGTGGATACATATTTTTGTCTTCCCTACAAACTGTGTATGGTTGCCCTTGTTTGACTTCCTGCCATACACAAATGTACGCTGGGCTTTGCAGCCTGGTTTAACCCACAGCCTCAGGAGCTGCAGGGAAGGAAGACTCCACACCACCTCCAGGCTACCAAAGTGCTCTAAAATGCCACTATTTTCCTGAATTACATAACTCTCAGCACTGCCACTGACAGCCCATTTGCCAAAGCAAAGGCTTGTACACAAGTGACATGGAAGTGCTGTTGCCACCTGGGCACTGGGGTGGAGGCTATTTTGGGTTCACACCTCATCAGTATTATCTCAGAAGTGTTTCAAAACAGCCTTACAATATTCTTGGTGGCATGTTGCCAAGTAACTTTCTTTTGAAGCATGTGGGAGAGCAGTGAATGGGGGCTCTGTGTTGTACCTCTGGCTGCAACAGGCACTTTTGGGAGGTCAAGAGCCTTGGCACAACACTGCCACTTAGAACAGAATTCTGGTATTGTTCTTGGGTTGCCATGAACACCACTTTCCTAAGCTAAGTAGTAATATTTTCAAGTTTTGATCTATTTTTGGGTGAAGCAAATGAAAATGATCTCCAGAAATGTAGGAACAAAACTGACACCAATATAGGGTTGAGCTACAGTTTCTCCTCGGAGCAATCACTGCAAGTGAAATAATGGGTTAGTGGATGTGCTCAGGGAGCACAAAGCATTTGGGGAAGACAGATTCACTCAGAATCTCCAAAAATCCCTTCCATAAATATTTGTAAAAACACGTCATTTGAAGACACATAATGAGATTTAACACAAAGACACTGCAGCCAAAAATCTATTTACAAAACCAGTTGTATTGAACCACCTGTTCAGAGAGTCTCAAGCTTTCAGTTCTCCAGGGCAAATGCATCAATATTTTACATCTGCAGGCTAACAGTGATGAACACACTCAGTAAGAACATGGTTGTGTATGATTTGTCAGAGCACCTCCCATCCACTACAGCTTAATTCCCTGCCTCTGTGAAAAATTGTTCTCATATTTCCTCAATGAAATCCAAAATTTTTTTTAAAACTTGGGCAAGTTTATAGCAGACTTACAAATTCCATACATTTTCTGGCAACACAGTATTTACAATCCGTGATCACAATATTCTCTACATCACAAAATAGGAGTTGAGAAATGAAACTGTCAGAAATAAAGAGTATCTACAAAACCACAGCCTGTGTCAAATAAGGCATTTGTATGCTTTAGAATTTAATCTATCATAACAATCCCAGTTAAGCATTATACGTGAACATCCATACTCAGCTGTTGATTTTTCCATAAGGAATAGACATAATTGAAATACTCTCCAGTAAATTATTTTCTGAATTCAGGAGAAATTCAGAAAGAAATCTTTTTCAGGAAAAAATATTTTGAGTTTCTGATGAAAAACATAACTGCATTTGGTAGTTCTTCATATTCAAAAGATTTGTTCTTGGAATGTTTTTAGAAATAATTTTGCTTGAAATAACTTATTTCAGCCGGTCTTATAAAAAATAGCACAGTTGAATGAGAAGTAAATTTTTCTTATCAGGTGAGCATTGGTAAAATTCCCCATGTGTCAGAGTAGAATTATTGGTGGTGATGCCTAAGCCAAAAAAACCTCAATTTGCCTTTCCAATTACAGTTTAAATTTACAACAAAGCCATTATTCAGATAAAAGTGGAACTGATTGATACGATATAGACTGATAATATTTTAGATTATCTTTCACATTATTTTCAAACTTTAGACTTCAATTACTTGGATTTAGGATGAGGTGTTATGGACACAATGAGTTTGAGGAGGCTCTGGAATTGTAATTTGATGATAGAGATCAGTCTCCAATTTCAAAGAAAATGTGATGAATTTTTGGTTTTTCTGATTTTAGTGATAATAATTCATCTAGATCAGTACTGATTTACAAGCAAAGTTGAGAGACCAAATATAGCCAGCAATTATGTATTATATGTTGCTTCTCTGACTTTTATCATCTCATTAAAAGTATAAACTCCTGAACTTTTTTTTTTTCTTTTCCCATAAATTCAGGTGCTTCCTAGGCAAACTTGTGGCTTATTCACCCACACCATTTTCTATAAAGAGTATCCTGGAGGTCCAAAGGAATTAGACAAAAGTATTCAAGGAGGAGAGTTGTTCTTCACAGTGGTTCTTAATCCAGTAAGTACAGCAGAATTTTGAAATGTTTTTAAAAAATTAATTGAAGGAAAAGTTACTGAATGTCCCAGGTCTGATCAGCTGGGTCTCCCAAACAGTAATGGTTGCTGACAGTGAGTTCTTTTGCTTTTTCATTTAATTAAGCTCTAATATTATATCTGTTTTGTCAGTTGTACAAAGCAGTCTCCACCTTTTTTTGACAACTGTTTTGTTAGTTATGCAGCAGTGCCAGCCTGTCTTGTTCTTTATTTTTTGCATGAAATAAGACCCCTAAGATTTAATTTTTCAAAGAATTTGAATGTAAAGAACTGCTGTGAGTATCTCAGGTAAAGTTCATTTCTCTGCTGTGCCAAAGTCATGATGCAAAGCGTTGGCAACACTTATTCAGGTGGGAAGGCTGCAAGCTAGGTATGCACAAGCTCCAATCAGTTCTGAGAAATTTCAATTGCTCTCTCATAGCAGCTTCAAAGAAGAGATCCAAGTGAAAGAACCTCACTGTTCAAAGAAAAAGATCTGAGTAAATGAACCATATCTGCTTAACCTGGCATTTCTCTTTAATGGAAGATAAACAAGAACTGAGTCACTGAAACTACAGAACACTGACAGAAGAGAGCAGTATAGTACTTCAGAATGGTATGGGATTAGGTCAGCTGCCACAAAACTGAGCTTTTAGACAAGCTTTTAGAAGAGGTTTTTATTTGGAGTCCAAATCAAACAGATAAAATTCTGCTGTTGTATAGAAATATAGTCACTGGGAACACCAAAGGGAACAAAATATATTTCCTCTTAAATCTTTTGGAATAACAGCCTAAATATATTGTGCCCTTTATTAGTCTTCTGCAATATAATGCAGTCCAAAGGAAAACCATTACTGAAAGCAACCTCAGCAATTTATATGCAGGTGTATTTTTCAAGCCTGAGATTTTTTCAGGCTATAGTTTTGGCTCTTTGAAAGAATTTACTGTGTTTTGTTCCCCTTTTTCATATTCACATAGCAAAATTAGGAAATGAAGACTTTACTTCCTTAGCACACGTGTGGTTTCCCTTCTGGAACGTGGCAGTTGTTGCAGTCCTGGCTTTGATGATGTGTATCATTCCAGGCACAGCATAGAATCAGTCATGGAATGCTTTAGGGTGGAAGGGACCTTCAAGACCATCTGCTTCCAACCCCAGGTTAATAAAATTGAGACCTGGAAAATTCATTGAGTGAGGAAGGTGTTGGCACCACAGCAGTCCTTTGGCAATATGTGGGTTTTCACTAGAGGTTACTAGGTGAGCAAATTAGAGGAAGGCACAGAACAATATTTTGATTCAGGACAAAATATATTCCACATTGAAATACAGACATAACGGCCATAAACTATTTTACAACATAGGGAAACAGTAAAATTTATTATGGGTCCTTGAGGCATAAGCCTTTTAAATTAAAAGAATTAAGAGAATGGAGGGGAAGGCAAGCAGCAAAACATCCATGATTTTTGATATTCATCATGGAGGTTTGATCATGTCTGCCTGACATCCTGGAATGTGAGTACAGTAATGTCTTTTTATACATTACAGTTAGGTCTTTGATTCATGCATTGAATGGTGTGATCACCTACATCTGAAAATTATGATATCCCTAATACAATACAGGCTAAAATAACAGATATTAAATGAAGTGTTTTCTAAATAGAACTGTAAATTAATATTAGACCAAAATCTGCGTAACACTCCTTCTAAGGAGTGCCTTTGAAAAGACCGTGCATCTCGTTTCTAAATATCTGCCTATAAATGGTTCCTAAAATTCTAGGCATTAGCCTGGCACACAGTCAGTTTAAATACTGAGGTTTCTATATTTGTGAGGTTTAGGTCTTGCATGTATTTATGTCATGCTTTGCAAGTTAGAATTGGGCAAAAATTTAGACATTAAAATGAAGACTAAGTAGCTTTAGGAGTCTGTCTAATTATGGAGTGGCGTTTTGAATTTCATAAGCTTTCTTGGGTTTTCATTGCTGGGATTTCTTAGCGTGAAACACCCAGCTCTTACAAGGATGCAAAAATTCCATTATAAGGCATTTTCAAAATGTTATTTTTCACTGATACAAAACTAAGAAAACATTACCCATGAATCATTACAATGTCAGCTAAACAATGTTCTCAAAAATGAGTACATAAATAGTTACTTTCTAAACCTGGAAAATATGAGTGTGAATTAAATTTGTTAATCTCAACAAATTTCTTCATTATATTTAATTTGGGATTGAATATCATTTTTGAAGTGTAAGTTACCAGGCTGAGACTTCAGGAGCTGAGTACCCTACTCTGAAATGAGTGCCCCTAAGAATGAAGCCCAAAATTTCTCAGTGGTTTGGCTGTGCAGTGGTGTGAGAGAGGCTCTGCCTCCTTGCAGTGTGCTCGATCAACCACCATGTGCAGGATAAAGCACAAAAACCCACAGGAGTGTGTGTGCAGCTGTGAGTTTTTGTCATGAAAAGCAGCATGGTGGCCCTGTTCCCAGAGCGTTGTACAAGCAGGCATTCTGCAGGTAATGGAAGCCTCAGGAAATCCTGCTCTGCTGGGGCTGTTTGTGTAACTGGGAATCAATGTTGGTTGGTTGGAGTAGCAAATCCCACAGCTGGCAGGCTGTGTTCCTGTGGTCTGCATTGGTACACCTGCACTGGTGGCTGGGAAGTGATCCTGGCCACTATTCCTGCAAGGCATCCCGAGTTCTGAGGTGCCACCTGACGCGGATCCGCCAGAGCCCCGCTAGGTTTGGGGGTTCTCCGGCACCACGCCACGTGTGGGGAACTGCCCAGGCGAATGGGGGTGCCTCTGGCAGAACCTGTAGAGCAGAGTGCTCTACTATGTGACGTCGCTGAGCCATGACAAGAGGTTGAGCAAAGGAGCAGGGGGAGACCTTTCACCGTGAGGTTCCAGCCAAAGTTTATTGCAGCTGAAGGAGACAAGGTCGAAAGGCCCCGAGCACGCTTGTGCAGGGAATTTATACAACCGCCAAACTAGGGGGTGGATACAATGCACAGACCAATGGGGGAATAACAGAGGTGGGGTGAGGAGACATCAGTCAGGGGTAAAGGCAAACCAGAGTGGGAGGGGAACATGACAGGCAGGGAAGGTGCTGGAATAAAGGGAGGAGGAAACCCATATAAGAGAGACCTGGGGTGTGGCAACAGGGGGGATTGACAGAAAACAGACTATCAGGGATACACCAACTGGGGGTAAGTTGGGGAGAGAACTAGGAACATACCAACTGAACATGAGAACAAATCCTTGATATAAAAGTACATAAAATCAACAGATCATGCACCGCAACACCACCAAGCTGAAAAAGAGCCCAAGCACTAAGAGAACACTATTACCCACTCTTCAAGTAATATTTTGTATGTCTCCTGTTAAAGATCTTGCTGACTGCAGTGGCCCTGGGGTGAGATCATGCTATATCAGGATCTTGCACAAAATGTTTCACAGGAAAAGAAAAAGCAAGCTTCAGCAGCCTGTATTATTGGTATACTGGTACTATTTCTCCCACATTATCAATTGAATAATTGACTTACAGGGACTTGCACTTATTTAGCCAGGGAATTCTGGGGCAAAGTCACAAGGAAAAGGTGCATTGTAAAAGTGTGCAGTGATGAGTATCTTATCCAGTCAACACATCTCTGGTTTATTGTCTCACATTGTTACTAGTTTTCATACCACTGTACTGACTTGTAAAGCATTTTAGCAAGTATTTTTCCTGATAAATTTGTTAGAATCTTCAGTTATTTCAGATTCATCTCTCTCTGCAGTATCCAGGGAAATTCTTGGATTAGTAAAACAAATTTCTGTTTAGTGTTCCTTAGAAAAAAATGTACCAGTTTCCTAAATCTGTCCTTTGAAGGAAGTGAGCCATTAGGTTTTGAGCTATGTATAATGAAGAGGTCAGTATAGACCTACCATCAAGTGTATCATTGCTTCTCAGGTCTTTGAACTGTAAAAGATACAGATTTGGAGCTTTTCTATCCTACGAGATGAATGTTTAAAGGTAACCAATATTTCATGAAATTTTTCTATACCTTTCCTGCCCCCAAGAAAAACAAACAGAATGCAGTAATTACATTACATGTACATACAAGCACTTCCTTGCAAAGTACTGTGTATCTGCAGATGGAAGGAAAAGGAAAAATGCCCTGTGGAGAGGAATTTGAGAGCCTTCAAATGGTTGACAGCCCAACAATGAAACTAAAGTGTAGCTAGCTGTGTGCTCTTGACATGGTTACAGTAGTGCTGGTGAAGAGGAAAGGCTGTCAATGCTTTAGGCATTTTGATTGATCTTAATATAATTGTAATCTTTGTGTTCGTTCAGTTCTAAGTATTATTTTCTTCTAATTTTTACCTCTCCCCAGCTGCAGTGAGTAGAGCTGTTATTAAGCTAATTGACTTGCAGCAAGGGAGAAATTATCTCCTTTAGCACTGAGAATGAGAGGATTTGTATGAGCATCAGCAGAACCTGCTTATCTTGATGTGACCCTGAACTGGCGCTACAGAAGAAAATCAAAGACATTCAGACTCAGATCTCCCCTTTCTGTCCATCTTGCTTGGCACAACCTCATATTTATAACAGTAATGAGTGTGTGAGGAAAGATGGTTCAGTTTGACAGGCTTGCCTTGCTCACTTCACAGGTGAGAAAGGCATCAGATTCGTCTCTTCACTGTCCTCTCAAGCCCATAGCTCCAGCAATAGTTGCTATCGATCGGGGCAGGGGAGGAGATCGGTTTGGCAGAGCAGTTTGGCTTAGTGCAGAACACAAGTATTCTTTGTCTTCCTATCTGTTCTTCAAAATCCACCCATAAAAGCCAGACAGAGTCTGGTATTTTGTGGGTGGAATAGAAAAAAAAACCAAAAAAACCCCAAGTGTGGAGAGACTGTGAAGCAGACAGGAATGGCTGTGTCTTTAGAGTTGATTCCTTGTAACAGTGGGCAGGAAATGCATTGAAACTGGCAATCAGAAATCTTTACTCTTCTACGATCCTTAAAATTCTTGAATGGAAAGCTTTGTGCCAGTGGTTTAGAGTGAAGCAAGTCTTTTGAACAGTACTATCACTACTGAGTCACAAGGGGAATGAGCAGCAGCAGAAAATAAACTTGGAGTTCCTGACTGTCAGAACAACAATTCAGAACTACATTAAATACACAATTTTATTTAAACTCATAACTCTTCCCTGGCTCCATCATATTTATGGTGGAGACACCACTATTTAAATGGAATTTCACTCATTGGCAGTCTGTGAGTGTACAAGTCTGTGGCGGCTGTGAAAGCAGCAGGACGACCTCAGGGCTAAGAAAGATAGTTGCAAGCTAGAATCTCTGTGGTGGAATTGAACACAGCTTTTCTGCAAACATCCAGATTTGAAAGGACATTCTTCCGGCAATTAAAAATACATATTCAATATAGCCTCTCCTCTGATCTGTTATTCCATCCCTTTTGGTAGTCTAATGGAGCAAAACCTGTTACTGAGTCTCTGAATACCTGAAACAAAACTGTTTGGAGTAACTTGGAAACAATAGAACTACCAACAGAGTGTGCACAATGCCAAATTATTTGGAATATAGGTGTTCTGAGAGTTGGATGTACTCTCATGGTATGTAAACATTTGCTCAGTAGCTAAAACACCAGCAATACTCCAAATTGGTAATGCAGCTGCTGTTAGTGCCTAGCTGAGACCACAAAATTGTCAATCATAATTTAACTTCATTTTGAAGAGTTGTGCATAACTTCATTGATTTGGGAGACCTCAATGCTGCCTTGTAGTGTTGTTGCACAGATGGGAGGGTGACATAGTGCCTGTGACTAAAGTACCTCAATGACTGGTTTATTAGGAGGAATTTATTCAAGTTGGAATTGCCTGCAGTAGATATGGTAAAAAAATAAGTGCCCAGTATGTAATAAGTGTTTATTACCTGTTTTTTCATATACCAGCTCTTCTAGTTCTAGATTTGAAATGTCAAAATAATTAAAGTCGTCAAGATCATCAGTGTCCGGCAAGTCTCAGGCTTCCCTCCACTTCCCTTGCTGCCACAATTGATGTCCGAAAAAAGACTCTTCTCTCTGCTTTGGGATCTGATCCTGGCAGCTTAAGAGAGACACCTTGACTCCAGGAGAAGATGCCAGGAGCCCTAGGAAGGACTAGTCATTCTTAGGAATGGTAATATCATTCCTTTGGGAGGCAGACACGTCTGTTTTGTTGGGAAACAGAGCAGCTGTTACCAAGACTCCAGCAGCTTAGTTTGAGTAGTGTCCTGGTGGTATAATTTCAATTTCAATAGGTGCAGCATCCTAATAATCTTGATTTTTTAGAGATCAGTATTTTTTAAAATACCCGGCCAGTTAACATCTATCACAAGAAGTTGGGTAACTTGTTGCTTTTTTTCGTTCTGTGTAAGTTGTTTGTCAAGCATCTCTCTGTTCTTGATACATAAATTAGATCATGCTGGTTCACCTTCTCCTGAGATGTGATTTAATAGCAGCAGCTCCTTCTTGGTCTCAAATCTGGTTTGTTGACCTAGAAGCTATTGCCTCTAATTGGGAAATGATGTAGTAAGGAAATACGCAGTGTAGAATGAGCAGTCAAAGAGATAAAAGCTCCTTCTCCTGAGTGCTTGTTCTCATTTCCCTACATTTCTGGAGTACCAGTCAGAATCCCAGATAAAGCCAGGACTGGGGAAGGAGAGCAAACATAACTAAACCTCTGTCCTTTTACTCTGGGGAAGAAGAAAATGCTGAGGAAAGCTGGAAGGAGAAGGCAGAGCACAGGGGAGAGCACCTTTGCAGCTCTGATCTGAAAACGTCTGAGAGCAGGAAAGGAGCTTCTGCCCAGAGGCCAGATTTAGTCCCAAACCATCATTTAAAAAATTGTCAGCATTCCATTTCAGTTCCCTCATGAAGGATATAAATCCCGTGGAGAGTGTGCATTGAAGTGCAGCCAGGATGATGGCTTGTTTAATAGGAACAGCTAAAAAAGGGTGATCCTTCTGCACTGAAATAAAGAAAATGCTGAGATGCCTGAAAGAAATTAATCGGGAAGAGTGCTGGAAATAATAAAATCAAATAAGCTCTTTTTATCTGAAAGGGAGGTTAAAATGCTTGTTAAGAGTAAATACAAATCCATTCACAACTGCTAAGGAAGAATAAAGGAATATATGAAGCTCTTTTTGTATTTTAGAGCATTTCCCAGATGTGAAAGATTATTGAACAAATAGTGTTATTTATTAAGTTTAGCCTTGGGACATGGCCACAAAAGATTCCTTTTGGAGCTCCTTGATTGGTGGTTCCAAGAGAGTAAATCTTTAGAAGCATAGCATGCTATTAGTTGCAGAGAAAGAGTAATGATTCTTGTTAATTAGAACTTGTTTGAATGACTCAAGACGTGGTATGATAGAGCAAATCAAAGCATCATAAACCCAGTAGGGAAGGGAAAAAATAATCATTATGTTTTGTCCTGGTGTGAAATGGCACCCCCTGCAGATAGAAGGGGATTGATGTGGGTTCCCATCCTTCTGCACAGGGAAGTGATCCCCTATCCCTCTCAGCTAATCTATGATATTTATGATGCCATCTAAATAGTCTTTTTCTTCAATGTAAAGTAATGTATCTGGTTGGCAAAGTATGGATTTCTTTACGAGACTCAGCCATTTAAGTTTTCAACCAGCTTTTGATAATTTTTGTGTTGTAAATAATTAACCATAAAGTATTTGACTTAAAAAATATAACTAAAAGGGGAGCTTAGGTCTCTGGTAATTTTTCCCCTTTACTGACACAGTTCTGTGCTGGAAATTATTTATGACGATATGTCCAGTCAATTTCTCAACCTATACTGATATCCTTAAAATTACAGTGATATTCTCTTCAGGGAAAGAATAATTATATTTTCCCTGAACTAGCAATCTTTTCAACTTCTATTGCTTTTTCTTTCATGGCAGTGCAGTAGCTGTTGGCAGGTAAGGAGTTGCCAGGAGGTGAATTGACATTAAAAATGTCAGAGGTCAGCCTATGTGTAGGAAAGAAAAAGGCTGTCAGGAAAGCAAGTTAACCTTTTTTATGGAAACCTGCTGATTGTGACTTAAGTGAGAACAACGTAGTCCTATGGCTGCTCTGTTCCTGCTTTGAGAACTGAAATAAAAAAGGAAACTTGAAAAGGTTATACATTTGGTGCCTAAAGCAAAGGGATTTTCAATTTCAGTCTTACCCACAAAGAAAGATCATCTCCTAGTGATGTAGCAGTGTGTATCTTCTGATTTTACTGTAAATACCAGCTTTTCATTCTTCTCTTTTTCTTTCTTTAAGCTGAGGACTGGAACTCCTTTACAAAAGATTAACTTCAGTTCCTGAACTAATTTCAGAATTATGACCATGATAAGCTTTTCTTTTTTTAAAGTGGCTTACATCAGGTCTTACTTTAAAGAGAAATTGCTCATTCATTACATTAGCAGATTTATTTATAATAAGAATCATGTTTCTAATTTTTTAATGGAAATTAGTCTGGAGAGTTTATCTTGGGAGACTTCTACTTTAAAAATAACTTCAAGAAAGAAATCACTGGTGGAGAGGCAAGGGTTCGTAGATTTCAGTGTAAGAGCAGACTGTTACATCAGTGAAAAATTACCTTGCAAAGGGATCACTGTGGAAAACAGAGGGTTCTGTCTGCAGCCCTTCCTCAGTCCCTGAGAGCCCATCCTTCCACTCTGTGTATTCCTGCTCTGCTCACCAGCTCGGTTTAGGTGTATTTTAAAATGCCCTTCCTGTGAGAAACCTTCAGGGAAGCATTGCTTCCATTGGGAGTGCAGAAGTGCAGTTGGAGCAAGGGTGTATCCTGGTATCACCTTCATAGTGAGATACTGGGAGAGTAAAATACCAGCAACTTTAAAACTTCTAATGTTTTTTGTTTGGGAATATTCCATGCCCAGTTATTTGAAAGTACTCAGGTTTCAGATTTTTTTGGTCTGTTTTGTGTGTCAGGCTAGTGCTTGCAGAATACCTTTGTAGACGAGATGAACTACCTAATCTATAAAACTTAGACCTGCAGCCACAAGATTAAAGTCACAGCAATAGAGCTCAGCTGCTTCCCTAATCTCTGGGTTCTTTACTCTTCTGTGAAAAAAGAAATTATGTTTTTAACATTGTGTTTGTATTCCTCTTAAAGTAAAGCAGTGGGCATTGCTTTTGCTGTATCCTATAAAGTAAATGCACATAAAGGTGCTCTCAGTGTTGCCCAACCCCAGGGTAGCATTGCACATCCTGCAGCTCACAGAGCTCATGGGACCTGTTCCAGCGTTTTCCTTATTGGCTGCACTGAGTTGACTTGAGCAGAAGGATGTAATTCAATGAGGGGCCGGGGTAGTAAGGGCTGTATGAATGTGATCTGAGGCTTGCTGCTCTAAGAGCAAAATGCAAATGAGATTTACATTACCTGGGGCTGCACTGCCATCTAGTGATGCAAGCACTCAAGGTGTGCTCTTCATTTTGTCTCCCACAGATCAGTATCTTCATGACACACTTGTCTAATTACGGGAACGACCGCCTGGGCTTGTACACCTTTGTGAATCTGGCCACCTTCGTTCATACCTGGACAAACCTGAAACTGCAAACCCTTCCCCCGGTCCAGCTGGCTCACAAATATTTTGAGCTATTCCCTGAGCAAAAGGACCCTCTCTGGCAGGTGAAGGCTGAGCATCAGAAAAAAAAAATGTCAGAGATCAGGAAAAAATTGTCTTGGTGTTTTGGGTTTTTTTTAATTCTTTGTTTCAGTTTCTTGTAGAGAAAAGCAGTTATATTTTTAAGTTGGTTCCATACAGCCAGCTGAAGCTTCAGGATGTGATTGTGTTCCTTGTCGTTTGTAATATGCATTAAGATGTGTAATTAAAATTATCTTTAATTTGTTTTATTTGTGACTTTATTTGCCATTAAAAATGTGGGGAAAGGCAGGCAAGTGCATGTTGTGTTTTTTCTCTTCTCCTTTTGGGACTAACAGGAATAAAGCATTTGACAGGCAAATTTATATGCATCTTCTAGCAGTTAAAGAAATGAGTTTTCCTCCAACTCTGTAAGGAGAAGAGGGCATCCTGAAAGATAAAAGAACATTAAGACCATGGATATCCTAATTAGCGAAGTGGAAGTAGATGAGCTAGATCAGAAGTTATTCACAGTATGCTGGGAGCTGCACAAGGAAGAACTTTGCCAGAAAGCTGTAGATACCTGAGTCCTGACGGAGGTAGTATTAACCCAAATAAAATCTTGTGAAGGCGGCTTCTTAGAAACACTCTAAGGAGCAAACTTTACGAAATCAAACATAAAAATGTATTTAAGCTTGCTTACTAAAATGTTTTCCAGCCTTGGATATGGAATTGCCGGCTTAGGGTCTGAGATTGCAAATTTGTACTTAAATATGCATCTTGGAATTCATGCTGGTTTTGATTAAAACATGGAAATAGAGGGGAAAATGTCAAGGATTTTGCATAATACTAAGAGAGAATAATTTTAAAAATGGAAATTAGCCTGTAGCCAAACTACTTGAAAAATTATAATTACTTAGAAAAGACATTTTTAAGCTACAGTGACTAAGGCATACTGTATGTGGTGTATTTTGTCCATAATTTATGTGACTTTGAATACAGATATATATTCTTAAGCCTCAGAGGGGTACGTCAAGATAATGCTCTTCACCTCAATGCAGTATTGCCAAACAACAAGTGTCAAAAATTGTTTGTGAGCAGCATTTCCAGAACAAATTTAAACTGATCCAGTTGTGAAGCAGCAAAGATTAAAGATTAATATTAGGTACCGATTTGAATTGGAAGATCAGAATATGTATTTGTGAATAGAAAGCCTTAAATCATAATCAACTTTTGATTATGGAAATGATTATGATTATTTGAAAACCACTCTTTTAGTTTTAAAATGCAGCATATATAGTGTGGTAGCTGTTACAGGAATGGGGCAACTATGTATGTGAGGATAGATTTCTTCAACATCCTTCTTAAAAAAAATTCCAGACATTTAAGAGAATCGGGTTCTGACCTGGTTACATTGGAAATACTATTCTGAATCACTGGAATAGTTCTGGAATGCATTGGTTTTCAGTCATAAGGAAAAATAATAATTTCTGGTAAAAACATTTATACATGGGTGAAAAATAGGTAATTTATATATAAGGGTAATTTAAGAACCTTTTCAAAGGTGATTGCCAATGAAATTCTGAATTTTCTTCTCTGTTTTAGAACCCCTGCGATGACAAACGGCACAGAGATATCTGGTCTAAGGAAAAAACTTGTGATCGGTTACCAAAATTCTTGGTTGTAGGACCCCAGAAAACTGGTGAGATTTTCTTTTATTCCAGCAAGTTAGACTGTGTGTAAGTTCAAATAAGTAAAACAATTAATCACTGTTGACTCAGGCTGCTGTGTAGAGAGCTTGATCATCCAACAGCATTTTTTTATTTTCAGATACCATGCAAATATAGCTTAATAATGTAAGTTACAACAGCAGTCGGTACACACTGAAAATGCAGGGCTCAGGTGTGTGTCAGTTTTTTGGGGACTTTATGTCAAAATGAGTAAACTTTGGTAAAGAGGTGAACAAGACAGACAAGCTCTTGTCAAAGTGGAGAAAGGACAGGACAGAGACATCTTTCAAATTATTTCGATTCTGAATTGCAAGTTCTTGTCTTGCACATGTCTTGTTTGTAGAATCTTGTTATTTCTTGGCATTTTTTTCAAGTCAAGAAGTTCCTAATGGACAGTTTTAATTACAAGATTGCAGTAGTTTATAAATTGACTCAGTGGTTATTTTTTTTCTCCATAATCAGAAAATTGCATGTAAGCTTCCTTTCATCGTCAACAATCCCCAACAGCTACTGAATGCAAGATTTTAAAATTATTTTTGTGACAGTCTCATATACGTAAATCATTATTTTTTAAAACATGGCTATTTAAAGTAGGAAAAACAGCTTTTGACAGTGGCATTCCAGTGTCTGTGTTAACTATTTACAGTTCTTTAAATGTCCTTTTAATTCTAAAAGCTCAGAAAGCACAGGATCTTAGGGGACATAAATCAACATCCCCTCAGTGAAATGAAATGGAATAAAGCTGATTTAGTCCCATCTGCAACTATGATCCCCCCAAAAACGTGTGTGTGTGTGTGTGTGTGTGTATTTTTATTTTAAATGTTGGACTTTTATCCTATTTGCAGGTACTACAGCCTTGTATTTGTTCCTGATCATGCATCCTTCCATCATTAGTAACTCCCCCAGCCCAAAAACCTTTGAGGAGGTACAGTTCTTTAATAGAAATAACTACCACAGGGGGATTGATTGGTAAGATGGGTTATTAGTATAAATATAAAAGTTTATATATTGTGAACAATAGAAAAATGACATTACTGTTGGTAATGGTAACTGTGCATATGTAAAGTGAGATAAGAAATAACCTTTGATGTCCTTCTGAAATGAGAAATAAATGCAAGTGAATAATGATCTTACTACAGGATATCTTAAATGCACTAACTTTTGTGAGGCTTTCTTGTAAATATTCAGATATGAATGTGTGCAGAACAGTAACAAAATACATGTTTCTCATTACACATGCCTTTGAAAATGTGACAATAATGGTTGTTAGTTGGATATATGGACACAAAAGTTATGTTCCTGCTAGAAATCTTCTTCTTATGAGAAAGATACTCTCAAGAAGAGGCATTTCTTCCTTTAAATGGGATATAGCAGTAGCAATAATGTAAATAATAAAAAATGAGGGCAGGGAAAGCCTCTCCAAATGTTCTTTAAAGATCAGGTAATCAGGAGAATGTGTCTGTGTGGGTCAGTAAATGGTGCTGAGACAGAGCTGCCACATTCACTATGGCTCCCTGGGAGTCACCAGGCACAGCTGCACCTGAAGGTCATTCCTGATTCCTGTTTCCTCAAAGTGCTGCACTGTAAAGCACTGCAGCATGAAAGCTGGTGACACGCTGTAGTGGCTGGGGAGCACCAGTGAAGGGTTATTGATTTCTTGTCTTGTTTCTTTATTTTGCCCCCAGTTTAAGGGAGAATACTTTTATTGCCTTTGACTTTGTATTCATCCATAAAATTAACAGGGTGAACGTTGTTCTGAGGTCTCAGTGCAGACAAATCAGATCCAATTTGTTTGCACACCACTCGCTTTCCCAGAGTTGTGATTCTCCCTGGGAAGGTGGTAAGTCAGCCACTTGTGCCAGTGCAGAGGTGCTGGGTGGATGACTGCAGGGGGAAATTGCTGCTGAGGCCTTTGCACTTACTGAGGAGGACATGCAGGCAAGGCAGAGCAGCTGAAGTCCAGCAAGCCCATTCTTCCACAAAATCAATGTTTTCATGTTGCTGGAGAACTACTGTACTGCTTCTCTCTTTCCTCCTGCCTTACCCCCTTCCCTAAGGTGCAGGTACAACTTGGCTGCCTCACATGTGTCAGATTACCTTCATCTTAACTGGTGCATAAAGCTCACAGTGGTCAGCCTGTCTAAACCAGGCACATCCCTTTGACAGATTCTCACCACAGCACCCACTCTGTGCCTTACCACCCTTGCCAGGTTCCCACAGTTAAGTCTCAGATCCTCAGAACTCCCTGTTGGTGTCACTGCCTAATTCTTACATTTGCATTCTGTCTGCCAGACAGATCTCTCAGACCACATAGTCTGATAGTGTATTTCAATGCTGGCTTGTAATGAGCTTGCCACTTTGTCATTAGATACAAGGGCTCTCCTCATTAGTCCATTAATTGGCTGGGATTCCTGCAAGAATCACAAATAACAATCAGTTCAATTTTGTTTATGGCTGTGCAGACAGGGCTTTATCTCTGAGCTGACTCTTAGTCTTTGTCCAAGGTGGGATTTAGAGCAGGGCCAACTACAGAAGCAGAAGGTTCTTTTAGCCCTCAGAACCCCAGTATTGCTGTTTTGAAGGCAGTGTAGATGTAAATTGTAGACTTCCAACAGACACGTCAGAATAGTAAGATGAGAACTGAACTTGCTGTTGTTGAAATGGAGAAGTCTAAACAGACCAGTCCTGTATTTCTTTATGTAAGCTTTGTTACAGATTTCCTGGACAAGTTTCTCTAAAGCCTTCTCAGCTTTGCCCTTACTGAATTTAATAACAGTCTCATGAATGAGGGACTGAGCAAGACTTCTGCAGTGTGTCCAGCAGAAATGCTGACCCTAAACTTTGAAACCCCTAGATATTACATCTGGTCCAATCTCTTTCCATTTTTCACTGATAGCACATCAACCTCTACTTTTTTCAAATTTTCCCTGTCATCTAAAGAATCAATTATTTTTTTTTTTGTCCAAAATTCAGTGCAGTGCCATATTTGATGTTAAAGGCTTGTAGTCCTCATTGCTTTGTATTTATCATTTTACTTCCAGGACTTCAGTACAGCAGCATAGTAACTCCACACATGGTCTAGAGCAGCTTTGCCCCTAATGCCTACTGCCTCTCAAAGCTGGCCTTTCCTTTCCTGGTAAAGCATTCTGAGCCCACAGAGTCAGGCCAAGTCATTAGCTCCTAATAATTTTCTGAGTAAAAATGGGTACAGCTTCATCATTCTCATCAAATTAGCCCTCATACTTCTGGGAAATAAAAGTCCATTGACTTCAGTGGTTACAATTTCAAAGCCAACAAGAGCACATCATTTGTATTGGAAGTAGCTCACTTGTATGAATAGAACAAAGTCTAAGCACTGGAGAAAATCTTGGTCCTTAAGCACAGTCTTCAGAAGAGGATGTTTAAATAACATTTATTTTCTCAATATAGGTTAACTGCAAAGTCAGGAGGGTCAAAATTTCTTATTTGTTGTTTTCCCCAACAACAATAACAAGTGGTCTGAGGGCCAGGGATAGAAAAGTCCTTATATGACAAAGCAATTGCAGGAATTTAACTACAACTTTATAACAGATGAGGAAAGATCACAAAAACCTCTAAAACAACTACAACCCAATTTTCCCCAAAAACGTGACTCACATTAAAATAAGTGAATCCTGTTACTGCTCAGAAACTTTTGCCTGATGAAGCTGTGGGGATTGTTTCAGTGCATCTTCTCCTTATAAACAACTTATTCATCTTCTCAGTGAAAGCAATTCTGATACTAAGAAGTTCTTTCTTACAGTATTGCACTTCAATTGGTGTCAGCAAAAGGCCAGATTTGGAAAACTCAATTTGTACTTTAGACTTCAGCAGTTTGTTCTGACTGAAAAGTGAGAACTTGTGAATTTTAAAATGCATAAATACTGTAACATTTTTATCCAGTTAAAAAAAAAAAACTGCAATGTCTAGTTATATGTAGTGAGAAGCAAGCTAATACCAAGTAAAATATGATCAAAGATAAAGCAAACCAAAGTTTACATTGTCTTTTGCAATTAGGCTTTTATTTTAGTTGAGTATTCTAGAATAAAGTGTGCTTAACAGATTTATTAGCCTTTGTGTGATTTTTAAGTAGTTCTGAGGTTGATGTTGCTTTCCCAGGTACATGGATTTCTTTCCCACTCCTTCTAATGTCACCACTGACTTCCTCTTTGAGAAAAGTGCCAACTATTTCCATTCTGAGGAAGCTCCCAAGAGAGCTGCTTCCCTCATCCCCAAGGCCAAGATCATCACCATCCTCATTGACCCGTCCGACCGCGCATATTCCTGGTACCAGGTATGCATTTGGGAGAACATGGGCAGGTACCAGGCCAGGTTTCCACCCTGAATCCTCTCTGTGTATCCTCTCAGGATGTATCTATATAGCCAGTGACTGTCTGCGATCACCTATGGGCTAAGATATCTCTCAAATTTTAAGGGTTAAAATACCAGTAACCATTTTTGCAAGTTACTTGTAATGCAAGCATGTAAAAATGATTACTAAATTAATTTATGTAATCGGCACGTACAGAAATTAGTATATAGACACCGTTACCTAGTTCATGATCGGCTAAGAAATTTTTATCAGTAAGAGCAACCAGTTTTGCTTGTTTCCCCAGCTTTTGTGGTCTGTAAAGTTCCAGCCCTGTCACTTCTTTTACAGCATCAGCGATCCCACGAAGACCCTGCAGCTCTGAAATTCAGCTTCTATCAGGTGATCACAGCTGGCCCTCGAGCCCCCTCTGAGCTCAGGGCTCTCCAGAAGAGATGCCTGGCACCTGGCTGGTATGCTACCCACATTGAAAGATGGCTCACTTACTTCCCACCTTACCAGGTGAATAAGACTCTTGACATTCTCATCCTATGGAGATACACATATATATATATATATATGTGTGTGTGTGTGTGTGTGTGTGTCTCCTGTCCTAAAAGTTTACCTTTGTTAAAGTCTTAGTCTTGCCTACTGACTGCTGATCTCAGGGATATCCTACAAATGGTTACCTTCCTTCTGGCTCCATGTAAGGTCAAGCCTCAAAAGATGCACATCCTAAGCCCTGAACATCATGTGATAGCAGCAGACCAGGCAGACAACATCACATGATCAGGATCTCATTGGGAGATTTATTTCTGGAATGGAATTTTGTGACATTGGCAGTGTGTCTGGCACTGCTCCCCACCCAACAGTTAAAGGGAGGTTGGCTGCAATCCCAGCCTTCTGTTTATCCAGGACTCTTGTAGCTGAGACAAGTTGGCTGGAGCCTGCACCTCCTGTTTTCCTGAAATGTGCCAAGGAAGTTCGGATGCATCTACCTGCTGTTATTCTCCACGTTCTCTCTTTTCAGCCAGCCTTGTATCTCTCTTCCTGAGATGCTCAATGCTGTAATATCCTGACTCTCGCATGAAATTCTCCTCATGTTTTCATTAGCTTTTCTCCACAAGTAACCCATGAATATTGAATAATATGCATTGTCATGCAGATTTTTGCCAGATTTTAGGCCCCACAGTGATAGTGAAGAATCAGCCCTGATAAACTTATGTTTTATCTGGAAAAGTAGTAGCCATCAATGTGATTTTTTTTCTTGGCTGGGCCATTCTCTCCCAATTTCCTGACAGTATTTCTTATCTTTCTAGATCCTTCACTGCTATTTCTCTATTGTCACAACCACTTCCAATACAATATAATTTCAGAGTTAAATAAGATGCTATTTACCCTGCTCCCAGGTCATTAATGATGATGACAATTAAGACTGGGCCCATTATTGTTTCCCGAGGCAGTACCATCTGTATGATGAAGGAGTTTGAAAAAGAGACTGAAGTTCCACAGAGGTGGAAGTTTCAGTTGCAAGCCTGAAGTAATGATTTTCAAATTAAACCTCCATATATTTTCTCTGTTGTAGTTGCTAATTATTGATGGACAGCAGCTGAGAAGTGACCCTGCTACTGTGATGGATGAAGTGCAGAAGTTTCTGGGAGTCTCTCCTCATTACAATTACTCTGAAGCCCTAACGTGAGTTAATTCATTTCCACATGTTCCTACATTTCTAAAAGCTACAGCTAGTCTGTAAGTCAGTTCACTGCAGAATAAAGCCCTTCATAGTTCTTTGAGCTGTTGGTAGTGTGAATTGTTCACACAACCAACAATTCGGGGTTAAATTTGGCATGAATCATTCACTGAGCCACTTGGCTGTTACAGAGGTAGAGCTCTGACAGACAAAGTGCTGCTTTGTGAGAATTGTGTATGAATTTTGAATGGATCAAAATGAATTTTACTTCCATAAGTGGAACATGGAATGCTGATATGCAGAAACAGAAAGCATATAATAATTTCTCTTTATTTTTGGCGTTAGCTGAAAAACAGATTCAGTTACATCAGTCAGGACTGTAACATCCACTCCTTTGGATTCTGACTCCTAGATTTGGTTACACACAAATTTTACACTGCACAATGTTTCTTTCAGGTTTGATTCACATAAAGGATTCTGGTGTCAGCTCTTGGAAGAAGGAAAAACCAAGTGTCTTGGGAAGAGCAAGGGCAGAAAATACCCTCCTATGGATTCTGAGGTAAACCATGATGTTCATCGGCATTATACAGGGATTCAGTTAGCATATACAGGACATGACACAAGCAAAATCATGAGAAGGGAGAGAAGACAAAATTAAGTAGTGTCAATTATTTGGCTACCTTTCCCTACAAAGGAAATATTTAAGATGTCTCTGGGCTGCATAGGCATTCAGTTCTGTATTTCAAATGTGAAGAATAAGTCATTAAAAAACAACAGCAACAAAACCCCGTCACAAATTCTAAAACTTGGCAGCCCTTCTGTTGTCCTGTCCCCTTTACCCTGTGGACTTAAGCAGCAGAAGTTCCACTGTGCAAATTTCTTCTCAGTCATGATCAGATAGGTGTATTTGTGCGGTCCCTTGTCTTTGAGACTAGTTAGACTGTGACAAGTAATGCAGGCACTCCTATAATCCAGTTTTAAGATAGGTTAGTTTCTATTTCTATTAATTTATTAAATACCTTCTGCAGACAAATGCTCAAATGGGGACGTTTCAATCGGATCAAATGCTGCAGCCCATGCCCGAGGGCAGTTCAGTCTCCTGTTCTAGCTGTGACTTTCATGTTGATTCTGTCTTGCATTGCCATTTCATTTACCCTGCCTAAAATGCAAATAAAAACTTACAGTTTGAACAGCAGTAAGAATTAATGTAATTAATTCAGGTAAGGTGGGACTTCTTCTCACAGTACTTAAATCATAAATAACTTCACATCAGTAGAGCCATAGTGATACAAAACCTTTGGGTGAGAAGGATTTTGGTCAGAGATAAGACTGTCTTTGTGCAAACTCTTGTCTTTTTCAACTCCAAATACTTCTGAAAATGGGGGTTGCTAATTGATACAAGTCTACATACAAAGGTAATTTAGAGGCCATTATTTCAATCACTCTGCAATAAAAGTATCTCCATCACCTTAATTGGGACTCTGAATGTACACAACCAAGAGTAGAATCAAATTTTGCTTTGATTTTGGTGTTCGTTTTGGACAACCTTTATTTCCCTTGGAATTACCTTTCAGCGTTCAGCTCCTTGCATGCAGTAGATAGCATAAAACAATATAAATTGCACAAAGGCAGTATGGTTTTCACACAGCTCAAACTAGCTTTGAAACCTCAAATTCACAGCAACTGCAGTACAGCATGTTATGAAATAAAAACCTCTCCTTCTGTATCCATCAGTGCAGGGCCTTTCTGTCGAGCTACTACAGAGATCACAATGTGGAACTGTCAAAACTCCTTCACAAACTCGGACAACCCCTGCCATCGTGGCTGAGACAGGAGCTGCAGAAAGTGAGATAGCATTGGAAAAGAGCTTTTTGAAATCTCCTTCCAATCTCCTTCAGCTGTCACACCTGAACTTTCCAGCAGCTACCAGAAGATCCTGTAAGATATACCTCTTCAAAAAAGTGTAAAGGATAGAAATTATTTCCATATGCTGGCATATGGATTGTAAAAATACATGTGTTCCTTAGAGCTCTGGTGAGCCAAATCTTTCTCATAAACATTTCTGGGCCTGTGGACTTGTGGACTACTGTGCACATATGTGGAAGTTATTTACAACTGGTATAAGCGTCAGAGATATGTAACCTGTCCAATTTCATGGTAAATACTCATATTTTTATATATCAGTTTTAAAGTACTGTGTCTCATGTAGGTTTTGTAGCCCTTTGTTGGACCACTGGCAGTTTTTCTTAGGATTTGATTATTGTGTTGCATAGGATAAGATAATGTAGCACAAAATGGCCAGAGTACTTCTGCCTTCGAAATCAGCTTGCTAATGCCCAAAATGTGTGCAAACACAGGGGAGCAGTACAGTTATCATGTATCATTTAGCTGTGCATGGTAACAAATGTGCCCAGCAACATCCGCAATCCACCGGTGTAGAAAGAAAACCACGAACTAGCCAAACAGAACCTGTGATTATATCCTGTAACAACAAACCCTTACAGTGTGGGAAGGGCCTTTGTCTATAGTTACTATGTCTGATTTTGTACTGACTGAGATGTGAATTATCTGAAGCAGAAATTTGATTGGATATGTGAAGCACACAAGTTGCAGTATTAGATTTTTGTGACCCAAACTGGAGCAGTGCAAGGAAGAGGCTTTCACTCCTGGTTCTGTGGGCAGCCAGATCCAAACGCTGCACTCTGGGCTTACACTGCTCTGAGTCAGGAGTGACTCCACTGAAATTAATTAAAAACTCCTAAAAAGCAGAAACAGATCCTTACTTTTATTGCCTTAATTTGCACCTCTATTTTTTCCTTAATTTATTTGCCTTTAACCTATGCTTTTTCCCTCTCAACCTCATCAAAATTGTAGCATCTTTCTGCAACATTCAGATGATGTCAGCTGCAAAAATTACCAGATTTCCAGATGAAAATACCAGTTCTGTTTCCAGATACATTAAACACGTTTGGTATTAAATATTAGGAATAAGCTTTAGAGGGGACAAAAATTAACATGGTGTGTAGTCATGGTAGAAAATTACACTCAAATCACGGGATTGCATGGTAGATATTTATGTGATAGCTCTCAACAATACATCTCTCAAAACATCAGTTTAGATACAAGATAAAGTCTAATCAATAGTGCTTTGAAGTTGGGGAAGATAATTGGAAACTTCAGCTAAGTGTGGCCTTAATGCTCTTGGCTGAACTTTGGCTCGGAGTGTTTCCAAAGGCATGATGGGTTAGTGAAAACAAAAAAGAACTGCAGTACTAAATGCAAGGCTTTTTACAGGAGCTCAGTAATGTTTTCATCATTTGTTCCAGGGTGAACACTTAAAAACATGCATCAGATGGTGGAAAAACTTCTATGTCTCAGTGCTGTTTTATGACATTTTATGTAATCATGCAATTTAACTTCCAAGGTAATGGAATGGAAACCAGTTTGTATTCCCTAAGTAGAAAACAGATGTTGAGAGCCTTACTGTACCTCTAACTGGTAATCTTTATTATTTATTGATTTTGTCTATGTAATATGTGGTTTTGATAGGCCTGTAAAGAAAAAAATCTTGACAAATTTGCTGTATATAACAATGTTCTTTACCCAGCACATTTTTGCTAAGGAAATATGCATGATTAAGGATGAGGACCTACTAGAGTAGACATTTCCTAAGATGAACATTTCTATTATTTATTAGAATAAGAATTTCATTTCACTTTAAATATTCAGTCATATGGATTTGTCTCAAAAGCTGACTTGTCCTAAAGTAGTCCTTATTTGATAAAAGAAACACTCTGGATTCTGAACATCTGTAAAAGCAAATGCTCTGCATGCTATTGACAGCTCGTGCATTCTGCAAGCATCCATATAGATTTGTTACAGCTGAATTGAATAACTGGAGAAAATACCTCGGGTTTTCATCCTGTCATGATTAATTTTACTCTTGATACAACCTGGCATAACATCATTGAAATTTTAAAAATGCAGGGATTGCACAAAGCTCCTGTTGTGCATTGCTGCCTCAGTTACTCTATGTTCTTCAGTGAAACAGCATTTTAAAGTAGAGGAAAATGGGAAAAACCTTGGGCACTGTCAAGTGCCTGATGTTTTCAGGGTGAGAACACAGACTGAGTGCCTCCTACATGCAGGAGGAATTACCTTTGGCCACATTCCTAGTTCATTCTTTGTTTTAAAGAATTCCCTCTCTGTCTTCTTGCCATGGGAAAGCAAGGCCCTGACAGATTGAGAATGAGTGGGCAGTTAAGGACAGAGTGGTGACATTGATTACATTGTCCCCTAGGGAATTTTACAGCTCATCTGTGGTCACCACGAGGCACTGGGACAATAAATCCTCCACGTGCACGGCCTTGGCCTTGGGTGGATCATTAATTGTTTGCACTAGGATGGTATGAAGCCATGGGGGGTTTTATTCCTATAGAATAGAATAGAACTATTCTATTGAAATGTGTTCTTACAATTTAACAGGAGCCTTTAAAAAGCACTTTTAACATGCAGCCAGCTGAGTGAAGGGGGAAGAGGCTAAGCACAGCATGCAGACAGCAGTTCTGTGTGTGTCATGGGATGCCCACGAGTACAGCTGAGTAACCAAGTCCTACCACACGAGTTACCTGACAAAGAGTAACATCTTCTCTTCACAGCTGACCCGCAATCAGTGTTTGGTTTCCAGAAGTACATATCAGTATTAATACTCTTAAAAAGCCAGGTTTGTTATAACAAATCTCTTTGCTAGTCCAAGTCAGATGTTTCATTGTGGCATAATGGAACACAGCCATGGTTTCTGTTCCCTGGTAGGTAACTGCACAAGCGATTTCTTTAACAACTGCTTGATTTTGTGAGATTAATCTTCATTTTCATAAATATGATTCTGAAATTTGTTTTCTGTGGACATCGGTGCCATTAAAAACAATGCGTGGTTCTGAGCAGATATTGACCATTTTGGGGTGTAAACACAGAGCCTGATTTGAAATCACTCAATTATTTGAGCTAACATTCCTGAGAATACTGTGACATTTTCCCAGTTCTACTTGTGCAGAAAGAATGAGTTTGAATGGTTTGCAGACTATCTTGTAGAGAATATCCTTTTTCATTGCTTAAAAATGTGAAACTTCCTCAGGAAGAAATTAAATAGATATTTCAATGTTTATAGATGTAATACTCTTGTCATTCACATTGAATGAAAATTGCTGGAAACATTTTTCTCAGAGTTTTTTTTAAATAAAAAATAGCTATTATTCTGATAGTGGCATGGTATTTGAAGTGCAACAATAAACTCTGATAAGAAAATGTAGTGCTTTGTGGGAGTGACATTCATGATCACAGAAGTTATCCTTTTCCAGGTTGGTTAGCAGCTATTGCAGCTTGATGCTGAGCTACAACACAATCCAGCAGCACAGGAGCAGAAGAAATGTTTTCAGAAATGAAAAATACTGCTTACTCTTGCTGTGAGTGAATATTGCTGCTTTATGCAGCTGCTTGTTTTACTGCTTCTTCCTGCTTACTTTTTATTTCTTGTGCCAGCACTTGCTTATGTGCTGGAGAAACATCTCCAGAGTTTGCTATTTTTGAGATTACAAGGAAAATTCATTCAAATCATTTGCCTTGGGGATTCAATAGTTGTGCCAATGCATCAGCCTACACAGACATGAGAAAAGCTTTCTTTGGAGAAATAAAGATGGTGTGACTGTCCAGAGGAAAATTCACTGTTACCAACAAATTCAGAACAGAATACAAAATCCTACTTATCTAGCTGGGCAAAAGCTGCTTAGGAGTGGGGGAGATATGAAACCTTACACTAGCAAAATATTGCATTCATTATAGAGAAGTGATGCAACTTAAAATTAAGAGGTCTAAACTTCATGTATAATACTCATCTGTATAATCTCTTAAAAAAACAGTAAAGTAGTAACAGGTAGTAAGAAAAGGGGAAAGATAATGGCTTTTCCCAAATATTAAGACGAATGTTGTACATATAAGGTTGTTGTAAATACATATTATAGTATTGGGGGTCTTTTTCTTTCTTTTCACACCCATATAGGGTGGATATTAGATGTGTGGTGTAGAAATGGTTTTGAAGATATAGTTTTCTTTAAGAGTAATGTAAGTTGATAAAGCGTCTTTGTAGTGAGTGGACTGACTGCCTGGTCAGGATAACACCCAGTGAAGACCCCTGCTGCAGACACAAAGGCATCTGCTACTGATATCCCAGCTACCAGCACTGACCATCTGTAGAAATTATAGACCAAAGCCCAAATTAAGACTGAGAAGAAGAATTAATTAAAACCACAGCCAAGAAACAAGCATACTCTAAAAAGGCAAGACCCAGGAGTGGCCATGAAAAGCAGCTCACAGAAACATGGAAAGAAGTTCTTAGAAAAGTTCAAATATACATATTTAAGGGGGAGGGTTCTCTGGGACAGGGGTGCTCTTGGCCAGAGACACCCCGGCCGTGTATTTTGCTTTATTGTCTTGTCCTTATTGTCTTTTATTAAACCTTTTAAATCCTAGCAGAAAGGTGAACTTTGTTTTTCACATCCTTGCTACAATAATAATAGCTTCTTGGCCTCTGTCTTTGATTTATCTACTCTCATATAATGTTTCCTTTCAGTTCTTCCAGTCCACAAATTAGGAGGCAAAAGATACTTTTGTTTTTGTCTCTCTGGGCGACATGGATGGAGAAACCACAACAGTCAGCAAAGGGCAAATCCCGGGAGCAGGGAAGTGATCAATACCTGAAACCAAGGGCCAGGGAAATCTGAGTGGAGGAGGGACTCAGACAAAGTAAGGGGGAGCATCTGGAAAACGTGCTTTCAGCTTGAATCTTCCCTGGACTCAGGATGACTGTGACTAATAAGTGTTCAGTAAGCTGCTGTGGTGTGAAAGTTACAGTAAGTACGGGAGTTTCAGACTTGGCATTAGGAAGCATTTCTTTACGAGGTGTTCAGACGCTGGAACAGGCTCCCCAGAGAGGTGGCTGATGCTCCAGGCCTGTCAGTGTTCAAAAATCAGTTGGAAAACGCTTTTAACAACAGGCTTTAACTTCTGGTCGGCCCCGAGGTGGTTGGGCGTTTGGACTGATGATCCTTGTAGGTGCTTCCCTGCTGGAATATTCTGTTCTGTTCTATCCTATTCTAACTCCAAATTAAGGTGTAGAGATTCGGCCAGTATGCAGTTGCTAACATGGACTAGAAAAGGAAAATAACCTGTGTTCACCTAAAGACATGATTTGATTTTTCTAGCGCATCTTTCACGACCTCTGATTTTTATTTTAGTCCGTGGTTTTCAAATAACGAGCAGTATTATTGTAGCATTTAAGGCCCATCTTTGACTGGACCAAGCATACACACACGTGTGTCTACACAGACAAAGCAGCATCGCTATCCCAACCAGCTGAAGGTCTCAGCTTTGTTTTGGAGAATGCCTTAACACGTTTCCCCCCCGGGGACGCTGCTCGGTACCTTCGGGAAGGAGCGGGAATCAAAAGGGGACAGGAATCCAACTCCCGGCTTCGACATCCGCTTGTAGCCGAGTTCAGTGCGCGTCGTGGCCCCGCCTCCAGCCCGGGCTCCCGGAAATGCGAACTTCCGCCGCCGGCGCTTAAGGCTCGGGCGCTGAGGGGGGCGCGGGTGAGGGCGAAGGTGAAGTGGCGGCGGCGGTGCTCGCGGATCAAGCGCCTTCCCCTCCACAGCGGCAGAGAAGCGGAGCGTAACAGACAGGAGGTAGGCTCCATGGAGGGGTGGGCTGCGTAACAGGGAGGACGGGTGGGAGCCGGGCGCTGGCAGCTCGGGGCTGGGGCCCACGTGAGGGAGGGAGGGAGGGAAAATGGCGGCCGCCACGTGGCGCGGAGTGTTGCGGGGAGCAGAGATCCATGACTCCATGGGAGCTGCCGCCTGTGGCTGACTCCCTTCCTAGGCATGGAAGAGCAGGGCCTTGCTAATTGGCAAAACTTTTACCCTTCTGTGGGTATGAGTCGTTGACTGTGGCAAGTAACAAACCGAGTCTGGGGTTAGCCATCTTCCCCTTTTTTGGGTGTTTTTTTGGTTTTTTTCAGGTTTCTCCCCTTTTTTTCCCTCCAGTAAGCTATTACAGCCCAGTTTTTATGCTTCTTTATTCTCTTTTAATTCCGCAGGAGCGCAAAAACTAAAAATATGGAGAAGTAGTTGTTGAGAATCCTCTTGTATCCTCCAAAATGCATTTGTCTGACTGTGCCTAATAAGGTCTTCAGAGGTGAGATTTCGAGCAGGAATAATACCGATTTGATTATTTTATGTTTAGCGATTAATGTACTGTGACGTGTCCTTTGATATTAAGGTATCGTCAGCTTGGTATTTTATTTTAAGGCGTGCTTCATTTTTATGTGTTTTCGGGACCGAAAAGTATAATCAAGTGCATTAATGCAACTAGGAGGAATTGGGTTTGGATATAGAGACATTAGAAAACATAATCCACTATTGCCAGTGCTTTGCTTGCCAGACTAGAAGCATCTGAATGCCCAGATTTCTCAGGGATGTCATGTTTAGTGATGATTGCTGTCTTGTTTGTGTTTCCTGTAGCAATATTAAACTGCCTCAAACTTGTTTTTACAGGAGGAAAAACACTCTTGAAAGAAGATGGGGCTAAATTCGACATATGTATTCTAGGCATAGCTGTGACTAAATCTGTTAATTTTCTCCTATGGTTGGGTGGATGTGTTTAATCATCTGGAATCGATGCCTTTTGGGAGCAGTAATATTTCTGGATGTCAAGCAGAGCTAGCAAAAGCTAGGTCTTTACCTCGATTTTTAAACAAAGTTAAAGTTTGGAGCTTTAACAAAAGCTTCTGCAGTCTATCTGATCTTGATGAAGAGGGGCTGGAACCCAGCTTACTGTGCCTAAAATTAGCCTTGACTGCTTCTATACAGACAAATGCAGTTAGCATCTCATTATGTGCTGCTCCTGTCCTTGGGCTGCCATTAAGCCTTATGCTATTACAGTAATGGTTTTGGTAGTTGAGTGGTTGTACTGCACTTTCAGGAGTGGCTACTCTGCTCTCAAAGTGTGTTAGAAAGGGTATTGCAATGAGTGTACCTCTGCTGCAGAAGCTGCAGGTAAGTTTTTGAAGCGTAGAAAATGGTTGTGGAAACTACAGCCGTAATTTTGGTGTCAGTGTGAATGTAAAGCATTGAAATGTATGAATAAGTCAATAAAGAGACATGACTGGCTGCAAGTGTGGTTTCTTTCTTGTAAAACTGCTGGTAACTAAGACTAGACCTACATGTTTGTCAGGATTACTTACATGTATCATATCTGCCTGTTTGGGACACACCTTTTGGGCAGAATCTGTGATTTCAGGTGCCTAATGCATTGTCTGGGAACCGCTCCAGCAGAGGTACAGCTTGAATCAGAGGTAAGTGCTGCAGGGCAAAATTGGCAACTGAAAATAGAGTTGATTGTTGCAGTTGCTGAGGGATCCATATTTAAGAAAATTGATGGAAGTCTAGTAGATGGTGCATTATTGCATACTTGGATGAGATTTTGTACTTAAATGTACTGTCTTAAAGAATATCAGCTGTGCTGGCACAATCTCTTACAGAATACCGTTCAGATATTTTTTTTTTTTTTCACATCGTTGGAAACTGAAAAGTTAAAGGGAGGGTTTGAAAGGACTGGGAAACAAAATCTGTGAAGCCAGAACTGAGATGGTCAGCATGCGGTGTAATTGCTGCTGAGTGTTTGGCAGCTGAGGTCGAGATTCCTGCTTGAAGTGAATGGAACAGAACTGGGGGCTAGGTCTGAGGAAATAACTTCCGGTGGTTGTGTTTGATGGGAGATTAGGGAGCTGTCACAGGAAACTTGCAATTTTTTTTTTTTTAAGCATATACTTTTTCTGCCCAAGTGGAAGTACAGTTAAATTAAATGTCTCCTCTTGTGGCACTGTAACAAGTGATGGCACACCTGGTTAACTGGTGATGTGTGATTACTCTCCTTTTTTAACAGCCCTATCGTGGCTTACTGCTCTGCGTTCCAAGGTGGGTGGCTGCCAAGCCTGGTAGCCAACAACCAGGAGTATGTACTGAGTTCCCTTTTCTCCAAAAACATTGGACCTCTAGCAACCTCAGCACTTCTAGAAAATACCACATCTGTTCTGCAAGGGCAGTTACTTGCTTACCTTAGATGGGTAAATGCCAGGCAGACTGGCCCTTTTATTTTGGGAATTTGGGTTGAGATAAGGTACACATTAAAGAGACTGTGTGTGTCACTTGCAGTGATGTTTCTGTTTTGTATGTTCTACAGAAAACAAAAACTGGAGAGGTTCAGGAGGGCTGCATCAAACCATGAATCTTCATGGTGCTGGGGAATGTGGAGAGAGGACATTTTTTTAGGATGGTCAGGTCATCTGGTAACAGGTGTCCAGTGTTTTCATGGTGTGTGCCACCATTAACACAGTTGCTAAACAGCTTTTAAAGTGTAGGATGAACTTGTAACAACCTAACTGAGTTGGAGCCCTGGGAATGAGACAAACTTTTTTCTCAGAAAATAGCCTTAAGTTTATATGCTTTGAGGAGGACGCTTTAAAGATCCCCCTTTCTCAGGTAAAGCCCACATGAGGTTTACTCAGCTGATGTTCTGCAGCAGCTGCTTGTACTTCTGTGTTATTAATTAACATAGAGAAATTGTAGTCAGTGTGGCAGTTTTTATTGTATACGTGTACACCGTCAGGCTCACTGAACAGAAATAAGAATGGTGTAAGATGGAGACAGTTATTTTATGTCAGAAACTGAAAAGGCATGCTCATGGAAACAGTAGTGCAACATTTTAAAAGCTAACTAAGCATTCTATTAAAAGAGCAAAAATAGCAAAGTAGTGTACTAAATCTAAACCTTTACTACACTTAGTATGCAGGCTTAGTTCCCCCTCCCCCTTGAAGTATTCTGTTTCTGTGGTGCAGCTATTAAAATTTCCCCTGTATACAACACTTATATTGCACTATGTGGCATACTTCACCACAAGCCTCAGTGGGTCTTGTACAGCAAAGCTTGGATGTGACATGCAGATTCATTTTAACAGACTGCCTTCCCCTGTGATTAAGAGCTATATAGAAGTAAAAATGTGATGGTTTCAAAGTTCACTAGCACTGTTTCGGATTGGTCTAACAGTAGGTTAATGATGGTCTAACGGCGATTTACGATGTTTTAAAATATTTCAGACTATTTCAAATAGTGTGGAATTACAGAGAACTAATATATATTAAAGCACCTCATGTTTAGCACCAGTTACAATAATTAGTCCTGACCCTTGAAAACTTTAATTTGAGGTCAGAGATACTGTGATGTTCAATCACATGGGCTTCTGCAGTATCATCCCCACTTCGTATGCAAGTGAGTTGTCTTGGATATTTGTTGTAACACCAGAGAGACACAGAACCATAGAAAAACAAGTGATTGCCTGCTTACAGCATGAGTGCAAGCGCTCCACTTTTTCACAAAACACCACACAACACAGTCACAGCCAGTTTGGAGAATAGGGAAGCAGTCACTGGTAATCACAGTTTGCACAATCACTATGTTGTGACATTCATCCGCCACACTTGTCACACTGGGGTGTTTCATGGCCCACAGCTTTCAGTTGTGTTTTTATGAGCAAGGTTGTTAATGTGGTATGTAGAGCACACTTGGACTCAGCATGGCCTGTGACGGAGATTGTAATGCTGAGCTGCTGTGGCTCCCTTGCCATTGAGTCACTTCCCAGGTGATTTCCAGTTGCCTTTCAGTGTTGCACTAAGGTGGTGATTGCCTCCTGTGTTCTAGGTTTGGTATGGTGGCCCTTTCTCAAAGGACAGTAAGTTGGTTATCAGTGCATTTTTCTAATAAGTTGTTAGGGATTTCTTAGCATGGGGAACAGTATTTGGAAAAGGAATTAAATGAAATCAATGTGTGATTGCTTTAGAAGTCAACTGAAAACTAACCTTTCCTGTGACATCAGTCTGAACCAGTGTTACAACGAAGCAGGAGGAAGTTGATTAAATATTACTTTATAGAAAACATGGTTTAAGACTTTATAGACTTTTTCGGACAAGTTTTGGCTCAATAACTCCGTTGTATATATGACTTTGTCTCGTAGGATTGACCGAGGTTCTTTGCACTACTTGGGGAAAGCCCAGCAATGAAAGGATAGGGATGTTTGTTAGTCTGATGCTGTACTGACAGCTAGTGGTAAATAGAAAAAGTGAATCCTTTCTAAAATTCTGTATATACTTAAAATTGCGAATTCCAGAAATATGACAAATGCTACTTACGTAAATAAGTGGTTGCTCTTGCAGTTGTGCAGGATGTTTGTGGGGGAACTGTCAGTGTACTGCCTGTTTTACTTGGGAATGTACGTTAGGTATACTGACCTGTGAAGACATTTAGCAGACTAGCTGGGAACATGATTGACCATTATTTGCCTTTCTGCATTTAATACATACTCAGAATTACTAGCAAGAATCAAGCTACTAATGGGTCTCATAAGCTACTGAAGCATGAGTCAGATTTAGGGGACTGAGTGTAAAATCATAGGAATAATAGACTAACTAAACTAGACTGAAGATTAATTGAGATTTGTAATTAATTTTAGAGGAGCTTGGAGCATAAATAGCTTGGAGCTACAGTCTTGTGGACAGTGAGTCTCAGCAAAGTCTCCAGCTGTCCTGCTCCAGTATTGCTGTAGCTGGCTATCACTTTTCCCCTTAGATGCATGGTAACTTGTTCATGCAATATTTAAACTTATGGAACAGGGAGGACAGTAATCCCTAACTGGAAGGGTTGTGTGTATGCAGCTTGGATTTAATAAAAACAAAAATACACAAATCAGGAAAATGTCTGTTTCCACCCACTGTGGGCCCCAGCTGTGCACTGCATGTGCTGTTGAAGTTGTACTGCCTCAAAGTTTGGGTTTTAATATGGTCATTCATAGTTTGGTCACACTTTTAATCCAGGGTACAAAAGATGTTACTTTTGTGTAGACACCTGGGGAATCTTTGACCCCACAGCCATAGCCCCAGGAGGTCACACCGTACACAACCCAGCTTTCCCCTGGGCGTTCACACATCAGTGGTCCACCACTGTCTCCTTGACAGCTGTCGGCACGTTTCTGTTCCTGCACATTTCCAGCACAGAGCATTCTTCCCGTGAATCTCCTTTTGTAGCGCTCTTCACACACCCTCTTGGGAAGTAAGGGGATGGCAGCCTGTTGTAATGTTCTTGAATAAGCCCGTCCTAAAAAGAAGATCCAAATTATTGTCTCATTACAATAGTTGGTCTTGGAAACATAGATGTGATTTAATCCAATTTTTGCTGTCAGGTCTTCACACTGCTTTGTCATTTCATAAAATAACCGGAAGCAAGCCTACTGAAAAAATCTCTGCATTAAATGTAATACTAAAATACTGTAGATATTGTAAATGTAAAATGTAGATGCTTTTTTTAAAATGTCGTTTTTCTGCATGTGTTCTCTGTATCTTTCCAAGGCTGGAGTTCGGTTTATTCTGAGCACTTTGTGTTTTCTACAGAAGAAGGGCTCTAATACCTCTATGTGGAAGCAGGTTTTGGGAGTCTTGAGCAGCTGAAAGTAAAGCAGTAGAAATACTTCATTTCTATGTCACCAGTTCAAATCTAGCTCAGCCTGAACAGGTGCTGCATCTTCTGGTGGCTTCCAAGTAGAGCATTCAAATGGATCTTCCTACTTTTCTTCCATAGCTTGTACTTCTTTCAGTTGGAAGCATGAGAAATGAAAGCCAGTGTTGGCTTTGCCTTTTTTTTAAGTAATACCTTATAACTTGTGAAGTAATTATGATTCATATAGTAAGTGTGAAATGTCAGCTGAGGTACTGCAATTATGTCATTTCTTACCATAAATTGAAGCCAATTACTGCAGTGGTTAATGTTTCCTGAAATAGATGTCCTAAGTTAACAGTATTGCAGGGGTTTCAATGAATTATGTAAAAAGGCTAGACAGAGCTAGGCAATGAATTAACAATTGTTTTTAGTAAAAAACCCACCCTACACCTCTCTCTCGTTTATTGTAGTACCTTGACCCTGACATCTGTGCACACAGATTAGTGCATGTAAAGAAGAGGAGCAGATACTTGGCCATGCCTTGTCTCCTTGCCAGTTTGGGTGAGTCACTGGAACAAAGGCTCAAGTGTGGTTGCTGTCTTGCACTGTATTCAGCACCACAAAAACATAAAAGTAAAACATGGTTATTGTTATAGACAAAGCATATCAAATTCGCTCGTATGATTTCAATATGATTTATGTCATATCAGTTATGTATAAGGTTGTATTGAAACTGTTCATTAAAATGTAGCTTTTAGATTATTTCTGTGTTGTAACCACGAACAAGCAGAGTAGAGTGTTGCCAAACCTCGCCTGAGGCACCACCGAATGAGACCACGGCACCACTCCACCCCACCCCTTCTAAATACCTGACAAAGTATCGAAACACAGATGCAAACGAGGCGATCCAGGGGAACTGATATGATTGAACATAGAACACACTCATATGCAACGAGTTCCCGGCAAAGGAAAATGCGAAGCCTACACACATGCAAAGATTTTCCGGAAAGGGAGAATGAAGGAGGGAGGAGATCCGAGAAGAAGTTAACCGAATATTCAGACCGTACAGAAATTTAAACTAACCCAGGAGTCAGTATTGTCTCAACATCAGACTGAAAAGATGAGGTCAGAATATTCCAAGAAACAAAAGAGTTCTTGGCCCTAGGCTAAATAAACTGTATAAAACCTGAGCATGGTGAGCAGAAAATCGTGGACCTCACCGGACTGCTGTGACAGAGGCAGAGTCCTGGTTCACCCAATGCTCGAGCGTTGCTTTAACTCCCCGTGGCACGAAGCTCTGTCATTTTGTTTCGCTGTTATCTTTTTTGTTCATTTAATTGGCATGAGATTTTGACATTTATTTTTCTATTGTTAAAATAAATTCTGTCATTTTTTCTTTTTATTGGCTTTCGAAATTTTATTGATTCGGCCTGACCGAGTCACCATCTATAACAGTTATTAATTTGTGAGACTTTTAAAGGACAAAAACCTTTGAAGAGGAAGAATCTTGTACTGACCGAAAAAGGCAAGTAGAAGCCTGGAGTGCAGATTGCAATGACATTCTTGTAAATTTTGTCAAGATGTTCTGTTATTTAAATCAAAGCCGGTTGAAAATGTCAGTGGTAAAAGGAACACTAAAATGGTATTTGAAATTCTATTATGTGCGTGTTTTCCGTCCATTTTTCCATTGAAGTATTGTAATTTAAATAACCTTTCTAAAATTAAAATATTCATGGTCCTTACCTTTGAAACCTTAAATTTGTTATATAACTGTTAGTTATATACTGAGGCAGGGGGTGATAAGCTGCTGTGCAGGATGTGCCTGGCAACAAATAAGCTTTTTATTCCTGCTTGTCAGTCTTAATGAGGCCACTTTACTGGCAGAGTCTGTGATTTAGAGTGACATGGTTAATCACTGCTTTCCACTGCTTTCCAAATTATATTCAGTAAACAAAATATTGTCATTCCTGGTTAAGGGTCAGGAGAGAAAATATTCCCGTATGTTAAAAAAGAGTAAAATGCTTTCATTTTGAGCATTTTCTTATTTCAATTATTTGAGGGTTTTTTAAAGCAGTCCCATATAACCAGATTGGTGCACAGAAATGATGTTACCTGTGTCACCCCATCCTGTGATGAAACAGTTGGGAGCCATTTTCTGTGGTCGCTCCCTCCTCAGTGGCAAGCAGGCAGGTAGGACATGGGTGCTGAACCTTGCACACTGCTCTTCGGGCCCCTGGAGCCTCACCAAGGCAATGTCGTAGTCACTGCTGTCTGGCTTGTACTCCCTGTGCACCACAATCTCCTGGACTCCGATTTCCTCCTCATACTCCTCCAGCACCAGCGTGTGGTAGTCTCCTACCCGCACTATGTAGTTGCGAGTGTTGTTGCCATACCTGAGATGGAGGTGAAAACAAACAGGGCTGGCTCAGGCAAAGTCACATCCTGAGTGTGCTAGCAGAGTTCATCACTCTCTTTATTGTTCACGTAACTAATGTTAAAAAAATTTTTAAAAGAGCAAAACTGCTTTCTCAAATGTTTACACTGACATTTCAGTGTGTCCTAAAGAATATAAAAACCACCTTCTGAGATTTCAGGTTGTGAAATTATCCATGTTCTTTTTTAATATTTTCACAGGCAATTTTCTTATGGCCATTTGCCATGACTGGCATTTCAAATGTGCAAGGTGTGCATTAAAAATTTATTTGGTAAGGGTAACACAAACTGCCAGTAATTGCAATGACAGCCTGAGTTCTGACATCATTGCGATGCTCCAAATAATTACTGGAGTGAAAACAGTGTTCAGGCTTGCTTTGTAGGTTGGTTAAGGAACTTTGGAGGCTTAGGTAACTTAATATAAACCCTCTTACATCAACTGAAGTTATAATGAAGATGACAAAGCATTTGTGCATCACAAGCACGTATTGTCAAACTGACAGGCCTGTAAACCTTAGACTTGTTTTGCATCTGATATAGTCCCAGTTTCTTTCACATCGTGGTCTAAATGGTAAATACATTAGAGATTACTACTCTGGCTGAAATAACAATTTTCTGTGCATGCCTTTGAAGATTTTTGTGTTGTAGGACACACAGCCCTTCCCAGGTAAAATGCAAACAAGGGAGTACTGTTGGGTACATGTATTTATTTTAAAATATGGCTAAGCTAACAGAAATATTTTTTCCTTTTATTTCTGCCTTTCCTTAATAGCCTTCAACAGGAAATTTCCAATATGCTTGCAGAAAATACTACCCACAGTGTCCTGTCACCTTTTAACCTATGCCTGTTCATTTTATACCATGCAGCAATGTTCTGGTCTCTGTAGCTTGCTGAAGCCTGCTTGAGGAGCAGCAGACAAAGCAGAAACATCACAGTTTTCTGCACAATATACAGCTGTACCACTGAATATTTCTTCTAGTTGTGGATTGTATTCTTGGTTGCCTGTAAAACTCTTGGTCTAATCCTTCAGGTCTTCCATGAGAAAAATTTCACTTCTAGGCTTTATGGAGAGAGAGCTGCAAGCTGTGAAAAAACACCCCTTTAACCAAAGATGACCTTCTATACAAGATACATGAAGGAGTTTTTCCTATGCCTCATGTTTCTATTTATCCAGTTATTTTTTTTAAATGTATAGACTTTCCAATTTCCCTATAACTGTTAGAATAACTCAAGACAAGGGTGCGTTATAAAGCAAAAAATAGCTTCAAACATTTTATTTTAAATTATGCATTTGTGAAAGTATAGAAACCAATAATTCCACTGTAGCACTGGTAAACAGTTCTAATCATCATGCATAAAATTCTTAGTTTTTATCCCTAGTACAGATAAGCCTGCTTTGGTTACTTAAGCAGTGTTCCAATTTCCAGGATATGAGAAATGGTATACTGGCCTTTCTCTTGTCCATCTGTGGAAAATATGTGAAGAAGGCATTTGATCTATAGATAGCTCTTGGAAACCTATCCCTGAAAATCACTTTGAGATCATTTGGAAGTTCAGCTCAGCCTGTCCAAAGCCAGCTTAGAGCTAAAGGCTTTCCTCATTTGCAGTGAACAGTAGTGCATCTGCAGGCTGTTGGACCTGCATGCTTAGGTCTAATTGCAGTTTAAATGTAACTTCTGGGACAAAACAATACTGAGACCCTTGGGTAACAGTTTCAGGGTAGCCTGTGACAGCCCCTCACGTGGCTGCACCAATCTGGAAGTACCACAATGTTGCTCTGCTCCAGCTATGCTGCTGCCCCATCCTATGGGTGCTCAGCAGAGCATCCAAGATTGGCACTCCTTGGCATCATGTTCAGTTTTCAAGCCTGTAATGAAAGGCTTTTTGAGACCCTCAGGCTGCATCCGTGGTAATCACCACAGAGATAATGAACAGGGAAATAGGAAGCCATTGTCTATGAATTTTGATGAAAGCAGCTAAAGAGCTTCCATAGTTTTGCAGAAACATCTGCAACGTTAGTTGAAATAGCAGGAAATTTTACTAACTTTTACTATTTCAGCTTGAAATACTACCAAGGAAAGTCCTTCATGATTTCAGGAAACAAGAAAAGATGTGCATCTGCTGCTCAGCAAAGGTAATACCCTCTGCATTTGAGTAAAAGTGTATCTAACTTAATTTTAGTTACTAGTGTGCAAAAGGGCTCAAAATCAAAATTTGAAACATTTGCAGCTCACTTGAGCAAATTCTAGCAAATATCCTAAAAATTACAGTGCTTCTTTATGCTTTTTTCCTAGCCCATTCCAAGGAAATAATCACTAATCACAAGATTAGCTTCCTTATTGTGCAAGTTGATGCTTTTATACTTCAGTAGCCTCATCAGCAGTGGAGTCCTGCATTTAGTCACTGCTGTGATACAGTAAAAATGTCTGTCACGGCCAAGATCTGTTGTTACCAAATTTAATCCAAAATATTACAGTCCCTGTGCTTGGTGTGTGCTCAGTTGTCTTCACTATAACCTAAAAGCCATAAGCCGCATTTTTGTTGGAACAGAAAGTTAAAATGTCAGAAGTGTTGTCTATATTTTTTCATGAAAATGCTGAAGTTGTGAATATAAATCACAGGAATGAAAACACACAATTTCCATGCATTAGGGAGTTTTGTTTGTTTGAGGGAAAGGAGGTTGAGTGGTCAACCCAAAGACCAACTCTTGAAACAATTTTCCATGGGCTTGAACTGTAATGGTTTTGCATATGCCCAGAACAATGAAACCATTTAAAATACAGTGCACTATTGAAGAGAAACCCACCTTTTAAAGCAGTGTGCAGCAGTGAGGACCCAGCAGCTGCTGATGAGAGTAGCACCACACAGGAGCCTCCCGTCACCATGAGAGGATTTCAGTCGCAGTGCCACCTGCCATGGCCAGCCACCCCTGCAGGAGTGACACACGGTGTTCAGGGTACAGCAGTGGGGAACTCAGCTTACCTGCAATGTCCATCCCCTTGGCTCTCTTTGGCTGACATGGCTTACTTACAAAATGTGCTGTTTATTAAGGGTGGTGAATATTTTATATCCTGGCAACATTCAGAATTCCATTTAATGATGGTCCACATTACTTTACAGAGAATTTGGGCATCCAGCACTCCTAAGTGCTTCCTCCCACAGTCAACTATTTGAATTTTCTCTTCTCAGATTGCATCCATTGGGCCAAAAATACATTCTGTGGGTTCTTCGCCAAATACCAACCAAGTCAACAAATCAGAAATTTCCTGTCAACTGGAGAGGAGAGGGGGAAATTTCTTGAAAAGCTGAGCCAAGCATCCACCCCTGTCTTCATGAGAAAGGAAGCTGGCAAAACAAGGTATAAAGCAGGTATAGAAGTCTCAGGTATAGAGGAGCACCTTTTTTCAGTCTGTGATTTTCTGGTTTTTATAGTAGATCTGGCCATATTTGCATACCTATCGGTACAGGATGGATTCTTTTTTGCTGGTTTAGTAGATGAGGAGTTAGAGAAGGGAAAGAGAGAGAGATGCACCTGTAAGCAATGGCAGCATCTAAGAGTAAGCAACAAGGTAGTCTGAGTGTTTTCTGAGTACTGTCAACTTGAATGGGTGTGCTGGACAGCAAGAGCTGCCAGGGGTCATCTAGTCCAGCATCTCAGAGTTACCAGTGCCGAATGTTCTAAAGCAAGGTGGAGGAATTTACTTCCCATAAAGAATAAAACAATTTAGACACTTCTCAGTTTTGGGAGATAGGATTTAATATGTTTTTCTAAAATGAGGTAATTCAGACAGCTTTGGATTTGTTGGTACATATGTAAGTATCAAATTTTTTTCAGACCTCTTCAAGTTCTTTGTCTTAATGACTTCTTGTGACATTGAGTCCTTTTCTAATGCATACATATGCTCCCTTTCTTGATTTTGAAGCACTTCTGTGTGCACTGTTGGATTTTTCTCAACTTTTTGCTTCATCTAATATCCCTGTACTGATTTACAATGAGACCAGCTTCCTAGCTCTGACTGAATTGTGCAATACGTTATTTGTCACCATTGCAATTCAGCCAGTGTCCTTAGAACACATATTCTGAGACAAGAATTCTCAGTTTCTTCCTGTGCAATGCATTATCTGTTATCTTATTTGTCTCTTTACTAAGGTAAGTTATCCTACTTTACTTTATCTGTCAGTGTTAAAATATTTTTCTGGGCTCCCTCTTGTTACTGTTCTTTGAAGCTCCCCCACTTGGGCAGTGTCTTCTTTAAAATGGAATGATCAGTGCTGTGCATGTACTTTGAAATAGGTCGTACAGTGACGTGTAATGATGCTGTAAGTGCATTTTCCACAATGCCTTTTGTAAGATCGTGTGAATATATATTTTGTGTTTAGTCACAACTGTTAAAGTCTAGTCAGTGCCTCCCGGTTTTTTAGCTGTGTCATCATCAAAGCTTATTTTGTGAAGGAAAATAAGGTCTTAGGCAGTGAATCATACCCAGGCCTATTTTTTGTTGTAGGTGGCATTTAAAACCTTGTACTACATTCATTGCTCTGTTTTTATAGCTCACATCCTGATATCAAGATATCCTCTGATAAAAGTAAAATAGCTATTTTGTAAGTTAAAAATTTACCCATTCAAGGACTTTACTCACAAGCATCTACAGATTTTCAACTAATGCTGCAAGTACTTATCAATTAATACTTTTTAATTTCCTGCCAAAATTGCTTTGGTTTTATTTCTGCCCCTACATCATGACAAGTCAAAAGAAAAGACAAACAACAAGCCTACAATAAAATTGTAAATTTGGCAGACCACATATGGCAAGTACATGTCTTAGAAGCTTTATATTCAAAATTATTTGTCTTTACCAATTATTTACCGTAAAGAATTTTTCCCACCAATTATTCGCTTTTGTCGACGATGGAGTAACCTCAGCCCACAAACAGAAGCAAGAGAATCTAAACCAGAAAGGGAGATGAAGAGAAAGTTAAACTCAACATGAGAAGTAGCCAGTATTCAATGAGAGTTAACAAGAAAAAAATCTAACGGTTGAAGTTACTCTGTGTTTCGTGGTAGTTTTTAACAGACAAATTTTGACTGGGGAAAAGAGACTTAGAAATTCTTTATAGCTGAGATCTTTTGACTGGGGAAAATACACTGAATTCTTTCAAGACTTAAAAATCCTTTGTAGCTGAGTTCTTCGACTGTGATCAGAGTCATTTACACATTTGCTTCTCACATGTAGGATTTTTTAGGGCTCTTCCTTACTTTCTCTAAGTGGAAGCAGACCTTGGCCAACCACACAGGTCTCAGTCCCTATCTGAGGATACTCTATACCCTTGAAAGCTGAAAGGAGCTGTTTGGGTTTTTGCATCATGTCTCTCAAGCAGCTTAATGAATCTGACTGCTGTAAACCATGGTGACAGATACCCTATATGGATTGCGTAGTCTTGGTGCTTCCTTTGAGCAGATGCAAAGAATAAGGTCGCAGAGTGTAAGCAGAGAGGATTCTCATCCCTTTTGTTCTGGAATTGTTTTTGATAAAACTGTTTCCTCTGTGAAGTGGGATTGTTAAATCTGTCTCTTCCTGCCATGATCTCGCCTGGTCCTGTTGGTCTTCCCCTCACGACAGGGCCTCACCTTTATTGCTGTTCCCAGGGACTTTCTTGCTTAGGTGGTCGCAGATGACCCCCGCGTCCTCGCTATGCCGGCAGTTGTGTGTCCCAATGTCCTGCTTAATGCAGTCTGCCAAGGATCTCTCATTTCCTGTACACTTCACATTATCTACATGGATCGGGCCTTTGCCCTCACCAAAATAGGCCATTGTTCTTGCTCTAGCTGGACCTCTGCAAACAGAGCATATTTTTTTAATTATTATTAAACATTTTGAGGCATTATTCTACATTTTACTCAAATTTCCATGTGAGTAGTCAAAGACATTGCGGTTTCATTCCAAACTCTGTCACTTGATAACAAGCACCTTCTCATCAGCTCTCTTATTCTGGTATGTAGAAAAAATGAAACTGACAAAATTGCTACATTTCATTTATGTTTAAAAACTGCTTTTGTGTATCCAGTTAGAAGGCGGGTGCAAATTATTTTACATTGGATCCGCATTACATTTTGCCATAAAACAAAATATGTGAAAGCTGCTTTTTTGTAATCTCTTTAATCCTCATATAAAGTCAGCTTCTATGAAAGCTAAAAATAATTTGTTCAGGTTTGATTCCCTTAGAAAGATGGGCCAGTTAAATACAGTTTACTTGCAGTGCAGTAGGAGCTATATGTACAGACCTATCAGTTGTTAGTAGTTACTAAAATATTCTGTTATCATGTCATTTTTTACAGGCCACCCCATATTTGAGGTCTAAAAATATAATGTGACTGGAGTTCAGTGTCTGCACCCCTCCCTGTTCTTGGGAGGAACTCAGTACTTGGTGCTTGTGTAGCATTTAAGCATCTCATTTGGCAACTCCTGTGATAAATTACTACTGTTGATTAGTTAAGGTAATCTTAATTTATAAACAGATGTTTTGTTGTATATGTTTTAAGAGTCAGAAAGAATTATGAGTGAGAGACCACCCAACTGGCTATACAGAGAAGTGGGGCAGGAAGCCACAGACACCTCTAAGTGGGCCTGAACTACAAATTTACATATTGGTTCGGAGCACTTTACTGACATTTCACTGGGACAAGGATATATGGAATTCCAGATAACTAAAATACAAGTTTCCATTTTAAAGGATATTTTATAATTGTATATTGTTGGGTACTCCTATATATATGCTTCTTCTGCATATAGAACTGTAACTGCAGATGTGATGAAATGTTGGATCAGAGATAGGGAATTTGACTGTGAAAATGTATTAGACAAAATGTATTATTTCTCTCCCTTTACAGCTCTTTTGGTACCTCTTTAATACTTGGGGAAGGTTGGTGAGAAAGGCATGAAGAGTTTACATTCCTTCTTGAGCTGGGTTTGGTCTGTTGGGGAAGAATCCTGATTTTTCAAACCATTTTCAAAGCTTTTTCGCAGTAGAAGTGTGGCTGGCTCAAACTGAACCAACTCTCAATTGCCACATCCATATAACTGAAACATGAAAGTAACACAGGAGCTTCCTCCCTTTTGAAACCTGCACGTGGATAGCTCTGCCTGCGTGGATTTTTTTAATATGTACTGAAGGGTAGGTGGGCAGGATTTCCAAGTATGGAACATTGATTAGAATGCAGAGATTGTAAAAAGCCAGGAAAGAGCTCATGAAACACAAGGTGAGAGATGATACCACAAGGTCAACTGTCCTTGTGTCGCCCTGATTTTTCAAGCCTTCCTGATGGACTTTCTAACTCAATGTTTTCATAGTTCTTAGTTCGTTCTCACACACGGGTGTTATAATTAGAAGCATGTTTATGTTAAGACAAGGTTGTTGACATACTTTCTCTTGGTGTGAAAAAACAACTGATGGGCAGTTGTCTTGACCAATGGGATAGAAGAGGTGTCCAACTTCTCCTCCAATCCCTGATCTGTGTAGAAATACTATAAAATTGGAATCAGATGTTTTAATAAAGAAGTTTTAGCCTTCTCACAAAAGAGTGTGTCCGTGTGTGTCCTTGCGTGTCCCACAGCAACATCCTTGCACATTTTCAATTTCCAGGGTTAGGAGGTGTTTGCCAGATAATCCAAACTGCCTTTGGAACCGATACAGGACAATCTCTGCCGAATGAGTTTATTATGATTTGACTTGTCAGTCCCAAGTAGTGTGACTCTTGCTCCAAGTGTTTTTCTTTTGTGAGGGATACTCTGATTACAGATAACCACAAAAAAATCAGTCCAACTCTCTGATACCTGTGGGCAGCTCATGTGTTCATGTTTGATGTTACAACACAGTGACACAGTACAGGCACTCATTGTAAATTCTTACCTAGTTTTGGTATCTCTGTCAAATAACAAAATTTCTGCTTTAGGCCATTGTTCTAAAGTTCCTCAGGAAATTGAAAACTACTTTGTTGTGAATCACCACAGATATTCTTATCCTTCCCAGAGAAGTATTTATTACAGTTTAGTACAGAATGGTCTCTCCAGAATCTTAACAGTTACTTAATAAGGGCACTACCTCCTTCTTCCTACCTTTGTATGAAAGCAATCTATCTCTTACAGTGCATCAGTAATCTCTCAGTTGCTGATAATGGGAATGAAAGCTGTTCAGACCCACCCAACCAACCAACCAACAGCACCACAGAAAACCCAAACTAATGCCCGCTGAAGAATATCTTCAGTGAAACAAGTGTAAAAATATCATGGTGTTCTTGAGCAAGGAGTGCAGCTTAATAGAGAGAATTATTTCATATAACTGGGAGATCTCTGAAGGTACAAATGTTACATCTGTGTGTTTGTTACATGCTGGAATGTGCTCTTACAACTGGCTTTAGTGCACCCCTAAGAAACACGTGTCCCTTAATTGCTGCTTTCCAAGCCAGCTATTTATGCACTGATGACCCTCAGAGAAACCACCTTTTTGCCTGCTCAGGTCTCTCCCTGGAGAGAAGTTGCTTCAGGTCTTTTCCTCTCAGTTCTCTCAAACCAAGGGCCATGCACAATAACAATGCTGAACTTTTCAGATGCACTATTATGATTATTGTTAATGAGGAAGTCCGGTGGATTAGGATAGATGGACACCTCTCCTAGAATTTACTAATTAGGTAACTTGTAAGAGTGATATCTTGACTTGTAAGTCAGGTTTTGCCATTTTGAAGCGATAGTGTGGTACTACTTCTAAACAAGTTTTTACTAAATGAATACCAGGAAGTTTTTTAAAGGCATATACTTATATTCAGACATAATAAGATTATATTTGGTTGGACAAACTTTACATTGTTAGATACAACAAACAGTTAATATAATTTGTATTTCTTCAGCTCAAATTTCTTTATAGGTACACTTGGAGAAGATATTTCACTAATTTCCTGATGTATTTCACTAGTGTTCTGGATATTTTTCAAATCTTATTAGTGCTGCTATTTATATATCTGCCCTATAGTTGTTATATTTTTGCTGCTTTTGGGTATCCAGAAGAAAAATGGTGATGAGTGATGCAAGCCTGATTAAGTGATTTCTTTCTTTCAAAAGTGACACATATATTTTAGTGGTTTTAATTAGATGGTGAGTTTGTTCTGTCAGGTCTATTCCTGTATTAAATGAAGCTTATTCAAATTACTGTCATGCAGACTGAGCCATAATCCCTTGTGCAACAGTTTCATCAGATCTTTGAGCTATATCAAGTCTAGCCAGATAAGTAAATTAAGGAAAAACTCCACTAAATTAGGAATTCAGTAGCTGGTGTGCAGATCTGAATCTGCAGTCGTCATATCCACATCTTGTGACAGTGGACACTGACCTGTTTTTGAAACTAATACAACAACTAAAACTTTGTATTTAATTAATAGATTAATAATTTGGAATGTTAGACTTCTAATGAAAAATATTTAGTAACTCACATTAACTTGCATTTCTGTTGCCAGTCAGACTGACACACTTTTGAATACAAACATTCCCATTCCCAGTTATGCTACTTAATGAATATTCTTTTTGAAGATGTAGCCTTACTACTTTTCATACAAATAGTAGGAATACATTTTTCTAAAAGAATGCCAAACTGACAAGTTTTAAAAGACATACATTATCTTATTAGACATGTTTGTGGTATTTGGTTGCAGAAACTTAAGATTTTTAGATACAGAAAACATAACTTGAGAAATAGCTTAATGAGTTTTCTTACTTGTAGCCAAGCTGTCGGCAGACTACAGCTGCATCCTTATCAGACCATCCATCATCACAAACTGTGCCCCACTGGCCATTGATAAAAATCTCCACACGTCCTTCCTTCTTATTCTCACCATCCATCAGCCTGATGGGAGGACCTGGGAATAAATTACTGCTGTCAGCTCACAGCAACAGAAGCGAGAACTGGTACTTTTAGTTCTTTTCATATCAATGTTCAGTAAATTCAGTACTGAGTTTTTTCAGTACAACCAATATTTATGTTCAATGAGCCTAATATCAGTGGTTAAAGTAGTCATATTCTTCCTGGCTGGCAAAAGGAAGCAGTCTGTACAAATCACAAGACAAATATTAAACACTACTGTGCTTTACTCTTCGGAGTTCAGCTGATTCCTTCATTCCATGCAAATATGTGTCATAGTTCAGAAACTGACCACAATTCAATACAGAAAGGTAGAAAACACCAGTGATACCTTTGATCCGATGTCCATACAAGCTGGACAGGTTTTCCTTACAAAAACTTTATGGTAAATTTAACTATATCTCAGTCTATAAACCCATTCTCAATGCTCCTCCTAACCACTGTCTCGGCAAAAATAGTGTAGCATTGTGTTGAACTTCAACTATTCCTTATCACTGTGCACATTGTTCTGCAGCACATTATTCCAGATTATTTTTCTAGCAATTTAAATGGATTGTTTATTCAGATACATTCATAATAATAAATTTAATTTATGTGGATTAGTCAGACTTAGTTGATCATGGTTTCTGCAATGCTTGGCCTGTAGTTAAGATTTGACTCATTAGGCAAAGTACGTACTTTATTCTTACTTACTCTAAAATTCCTCTATAGCCTGCAAGCAATGCAAATACCCTTAAAACAGATGAATTCCTCTGTGGCCTCTTCATAATATTCAAGGGAGAATCACTTTCTAAATCTTTTTGTATGGCATAATTTATAATCTTTGATATACTCATGAGATTTGCTTTTTAGAATAATAGAAAAGACTCTTCCTCATCCTTCTAACCTGTTCCTAATCTTTTCTAAATATGTGAGGATGAGGAATTACTTAATTGCACTCTTAAAGCAGTATTTTGAGATATCTGCATTCGATACTTAATTCAGATTAGTGTAGGGTAGAAATAACTTTTATATACCAAACACGAATCTGGTCAGCGCTAGTTAAATGTGGCCTAAGTCATTAAATGAATAGGGAAATATTTGAAGATAAAATCCAAGTCTGTTTGCTTCCAATGTAATTTAAAGCATATTGTTAGTGTTGGAGTTCATACTTTCTGGACAGTTACATGAATGAACTTCACCAACATTCTGTTTACCTACGCTGTTGTGATCTTACTGAACAAATGTCATTATTGTAGTGTATCCTATCTCCATTTTAGTGTTCCTTAATATCTGTGTTTTCTTAAAGTCCTATCATCTACTAATTTCTCAATTTTTTTCCACTGAATTTATCCTTAGAAGAAAAAAATGCTTTTTCAAATGCTGGGAATTAAAAGGCAACACCACTTTGTCCACTTTCCAATCAGAAATCTTCTTATCTAATGTCAGATAAACTGTCTTATTTTCTTGTTGAAGTGATGTGTTCTGGAAGAATACAACTTAGGTGAGAATTACATTTCTATTAACCAGATAGAGGCATGGAATACTAATAATATTTTATTACTTCATCTACTTGTGGACTAGAAAACATACATATATTTATGAGCACAAAATTAATATAGCATTCTGGTAATAGGGATGTGAGAATGTTACCATATGGATGTATTTAACTGAACCATACTCCTTCAGCAGAGATATTTTATAGGAATTTGAGCAAAGCAGCACACATGGTTTGCATCTGTAAAGACAGCAGTTTGAATTCCTGTTACTTTTGGTTTGAGAACATTCTTTCTAACAAATAGGATTTGATATATGTACTGCAGCATAAAACATTCATTGGATAGTGCTATACGGCTATATAGAATAAGCCTGTAAAGAGGGAGGGACTCAAAAAGTACATGTGGAAGTGCTGAATGTTGTTGTAACAACACTGTGCAGTAAATCCATGTTGTAGTTTGTGGGATGAACCTTCAGTCTGTGGTTTCCAGGAAACAGGCATATAATAAGAATTTCAAATCCAACTGAAATATTGTTGGGTAAGCTAAATGCATGGGCAACAATTTTCTGAAAGGCTACATACCGACAAGCTACACACTTGGTGTAGCAAATTGGTAAAATGAAACTTTTTCAGAATTGCTGTGCAACTTATTGTTCCCCTGTAGTTTCTACTGTGCATATCTCATAGCCAGAATTATTGTTTAATTATCTTTGTGGGGATTTAGGAATCTTTGGAATTTATTTGTTTATATTTGTTTCTACAATTTCACTGTGTAATTCCTATTTTTCTATCATTTCTTATCAGTCTTTTTATTCTCTTTATCTTCATACAAGTTTGTAGGCTTTTGACATTGGAACTGACTCTTTTATCTGGGTGTGTAGTATTATTTTGTTCTGGTCAGCATGTGGGGCCCATTCACACAGACACAATATAAATGATAGGCAATAGTAACACAGAAATAATTTCATGCTTCTCACCCTTCCTTCTTGCTATCTCTGAACTTCCCATATTCTCCATATCCCTTGTTTTGGGTTGTCTGAATGCAAAGCCATAGGAGGATGTACTATTGATTTGTATTCCTCAGTGCTGAGGTATGTCCCCAGCATCTGGCACCAAGCATTACTTGGAGGCTGAGAAGTGCCAAGTAAAATTAGGTACACGGTTGGAAAAACCCAGCTCTACAGAGACAGGGCAACTGAGGTGTTTTAAAAGATTCTGCTCCATTATCAGTCTTGCAGAAGGGTGAGACATAAGAGATGTAAAACTCAATGCCATTCTATAAGAAGCCAAGGCATTTCTTGGTATTGTAACCAATCCATTTCTCACAGTACACCATCAGGAAGTGCTGAATAGGTCCAAAATCTGGTGGAGACTGAGAGAACAGCATCTCTGGAATGTGACTTTGTTACCTTGCAAATCTGGGTTGAGCTCGAATGTTCTGGATGCTTATGTTCTAAACAAAATTTGATTACTTCCTGTGATTGTCAGGAGAAAAGTAAGGTTTTTTCCTTTCCTTTCTTTCCTTGCACCCATCTGACAAATACTAGGATTTTGAGAATCCTAAAGTATCCTGCACTTTGGTTGGATCTGTATCCACAGCAGTACTCATACTGTGACTTTAGCAGAGAGCTCCCTTACCAAATGAGCGCTTGTGGCTTTTGTTTTCTGGGTGACAGATGAGTCTGACATCCTCCTGATGGTTGCAGTCGTGCTTCCCCCACTCCCTCCGGGAGCACTGCAGAAGGTTTGTCTCCTTCCCAGAGCAGATCACATCATCCAACCAGATGAGCCCGGAGCTTCCTTCTGTGTGGCTCTCTTTTTCCATACCTGCACTCTTCCCATGCCTGCACAACACAGAGCTATGGTTTGCCCCACAGTGATCAGAGGACACATGATGCTTAAGCATATGAAAGGAAAGTAATATTCCTGAGGGAAGAAAGATTGCTCAAGTATTCTCAGTAAGCAAGTTCAGTTAGCATTAAATTCAATGAGAGCACTATATGCTGCCTCTTCAGTAATGTTTTTTTAAAGGAATTACTGTTGCATTAGTACAAACTTAAGGATGTAATACCTTTGATTAAGGCTGCTTTTCATCCAAGCATATGGCTGGCTCAATGACTCTGAGGTTTTAAGTATGTTCTTAGTATTCTATATACATTTAAATGTCACAGTCTGAGACAAAATCCTTTTTTGAATGTCAGCTGTTACAGTTTAAAGGCAAGACAAGAGTCACCTACTGAGAGTGTAACTTTGTAGCCACAGGTCAGTATGAAAAGTAGGAAGAGTTGAATGCATAAAATGAATAGGATTTTTCTAAAATGCCTATCAATACAAAATTGTTCCAGGGCCAGGCTGTGGGATTTTCTGAGGCAGTGCAGAAGGACTTACACCTTGAAAATGTCTGTCATTAATAATGACTGTACAACAAGCAAATATTTAGAAGAATCAAACTTTTATAGGCAAAATAGAAATCAAAATCAGTTCTCTATAGCACATGCATTGATCTCAGCAAAAAAGAGAATTGGAAGGAATCTGGTGAATAGAGGCTGCTAAATTACATTTGTTGAAGGTTTTTCTACCTAAACTAAGGCCTAAATACCTCTCTGAGACTGAGGGAAGCAGGCTTTCGTGGATTTTAACTTGGAAGTTTCTTTGAAACGCTCAGCTAATATTAAAAAGCAGACTCTTAAAAGAGGGTCCATGTAGGGTTCATGTAACTGTTTGTCATTGTGATCAAGTCACAAGTCAGATATCCAATAGCAAGTAATCTTACTTAAATCCCAGCTGCCAGCAAGCCACCTGCGTGTTCAGCTCCGTCCAGCCATCGTCACAGACCGTGCCCCACTGCCCTGAGTGATAGACCTCCAGGCGGCCCTCGTGATTGCCCTTCCCACCCGTGAGCCGCAGCGCACCGTCTGTGCCAGTCACAAGGGGAAACAAAAACAAGGATCAGTGCTTCCTACAGCACATTATTGTTCTCAAGCAAAATCAGTGACATTGTCTTTACTGCACCCGGCCCATGTTTTGCACCTCTGCAAACTTTAAAAGTTCTCTTTCCAGAGCTGTGAACTCGGCCCTTGTCCCATTTTTTCCTGTGTGATGATTGATGACTGAAGTACCTGTGAGAGGTGTGCAGGAAACGCCAGCATCTTCTTTGTGGCCACAGTTGTGTTCTCGCCAGGAGCTTTTTGGGCACTGTTCTATCGAGAATTCATTTCCCGTGCACTGTACTTCATCCAGCAGCACCGGGCCAGAGCCTTCTCCAAAGTAAGCCTGGCTCCATGCCTTGGCAACACCCCTGTGGAAATGCAAGGAACACCCTGTCAGGAAGAAGCAAGCTGGAAATTTTCCTTTCCTGTGCCTTTGACTTTAAACTTTCCTAGGAGAGATTACAGATGTACAGCTTGAGTGTCAGGATTCTAATTTTAATATTCATTTAATAAAAATATATAGTAAAAATTATCCAATATATATTTCTAAAGTGACTTTCCCCTGTTGTTCTCAAAGCACATTATTTAAATACCCAGATAAAGCCTGGTAAATGTGATTGTTCCCCATTTAGTCATGTGAGAACCACAGCAAGAGATCTTAAGTGACTTGACAAGTGTCATATCACATATCAGCAATAGAAATAAGAATAGGAAGCAGACCGATGACTAGCCTTGTATGGGCAGAAGACAGTATCCTCTGTCAGCAAAAAGGATTTTGAACACAAAAAACTATGTTGATTGAAAACACTCCATTGTTTTAGAATTACAGAAATTATGCAGTGTTTAACCCTTTATCATCTATCAGGATTTTTCCAGTTCTATATAAAATACCATGTCTTTCATATATACATGTTTGTCATGGTTTGGTTTCTTTCCACTCAATGTTTTCTCTGTTCCTGTATTCACTCTAGTTTGAAATGGCAAGATTGTAATGTCTAACTTTTGGACTGTAATGATTTACCTTTCTGAAGTTAACTTAATTTTTAACTTAAATTTTGTTTAAATTAACTGAAAAAATCATCTTGTTTTTCCAGTGTATCTGATAAAAATGCTGGTAGATATGTATAGAAAATATTAAGGAAAAAAAATCTTTATTAATTAAGCAGCTGGCTGAAATCAAAGAGATAGAGATGAACTGCTCTGAATGCTTTTACAATTTATACCATATTCCAGTAAGAGTCTCTGGAGTTAGGCAGAGACAACATATTCCATCATTATAACCAGGGGAATTTGTGTCAAGCAAAAATTATTTAGGAAACCAAATAATAAAAGAGTTATCATTATTTTCCAACTATTAATGATAGATTCATATTCTGGAGTTTTATACGAGTGCTACAGAAAAGTTGAAGGGGTGTGGGAAGCTACTTACTGAAAAGCTTTACTTTTACAGTTTCTGGCATGTTTCCAGATGGATTAACAGTATGCAAATTTAGATTATTTTTAGTACTTCAGAACTGATCTACTGCCACTGTTGATTAGCATTTTTGTTGCATATTAATTAGATATTGTAACAACTCGCTTACTTGAGGAATTCTGTAAATCTCTAGACATATTTCAAAAAGACTTAGCAGGTTTAGCACCATCTTAATGCAATTTATATACTCAGAAAAATGAATCAAATTAGAAGCATCTCAGAACTGCAGTTCGTGATGATTTAATATAAGTAATCAAAAGTTTTAGTATCATCAGTAAGGAGGCAGGCTAAAAGCATTACACCTGTCATTAGTATACAGAAAGGCAAAGCAGAGCTTAGTAAGTCCCTGCTATTAATAGCAGCCCAATTCAAAAGCAGGAAAAGCTTGCAAGAAGATAGACTTTCCATTAGGTATTCCCAATTGAAAATGTGCAGGAATATAGAAATACAACATTAAATAAGCCAGAGGAAAAAAATCTGATGTCAGAGAAGCATACTGGCTCCTATGTTGGCTCAGCGGGAGATCTACAATATTTTTAACTAGTCCACAGTTCTCATCCTTCTGAGCTAATTGGGGTGGCACGGGTAGCCCAAGGCCTCAGTTACAAAACAAGTACTCTCTGGGGACAACCCGTTAATCCCACAGCACTTTGTGCCTTCAATACCACTTCTTTCAATTCATCGGAGTCCCAGTAGGCTTGAACAGGCCATTTCTCTTCCAGTCTCCTCTGCATTTACTTGCTTAGTTCTCATCCAGTCTGTCTCACACATAATCCCCTTCTCCTGCATGGGATACAACCCAGCATCTTCTCTGCTTCTTGCTCCTAGTTCTTTCCCTCTTCAACCCCTCTGGCCTTCCATCCCAATTGTCCTCATCTCCTTCCTCTCTCGTCCAGCAGTTTTCCTCTTAGTCTCCCACCTCTGCAGCGTTTTTCTGCAAATACCAATACTTATCTTCTGTGGGGTATCAAAATACCCCCTGGCTGTTAAGAAAGTGAAGCAAGAAAATGCTGTTCTGCTGCTGTAGCTGTATTTCTGACCATACTTTGTTCAGACAGAATCACTGACAAGCTTAACTGTCAAAACTTCAAACAGATCTCTAGCTCAGTATATGCAAATTGACAATTGTCAGAGACTCATCATTTAAACAAATCTAGAGAGATTCTCACAGGCATGACAAAAGCATATCCTTCCTGACAAAGCAGAGTTCTTGTGACAAAGCCATGAGGCTGTCAGACTCCGCAGTAAAATGGATCATAAGGATTTGAACAGTCAAAAAATTTCTTTTCTTCACCTATAGGTTTTGATTGAAACTTCACAGGAATTGTAGTGAGTTTTCACTACCAAGTCAACATTTATTCTGAGATATTTTTTATCTGTCTGGCCAAACAGACAAAATTGGCCCTATCATGTGACACTGAAAACTGATTCCAGGGAATTGAAAGTAATGTCACTCTACCTGAATCTTCTATAAACAAACTTAGTTACTGCTCCAAAGTATCAGTATGATTTTAAAGGAGATTTTTTTGACAATTGCGCTTCTCCTGGCTTCAGCTGTGGATCTGATAACTCTCCTGCTTTGCTGCTGGAATAACAAACATGTAGAAGAACAAACCCAAGGCCAAGCTGCCGACAGACAACTTCAGCATCTGCATCATCCCACTGGTCATCACAGACTGTGCCCCACTGGCCGCCATGGTAGAGTTCCACTCTTCCTTCATGGGCATTGCTCCCACCAGCCAGCCGGATTGGAGTGAAGACAGGGCCTGGGTGCAAACACAGGTTATAGAAGAGGTCATTCACGTCCTAAAAGATAATTCTGAAAGTAAAGAAAGAGGAAGATGGCTTAATGGTTTCTCTGACATCACTCAAAAACTACATTTTCTCTTTTCTACTTAGATGGAAAACCCGAAAGTGAGTTCCTTTATGCTCACTCTCCTTTCTCCATTAGCCAAAAAATCTTACATGTACAGGTAAGTATATTGATCTTGACTTACCTAAGTGTCAGAGCATTCATAGACACTTAGTGCTGTAAGGCCAAATACTGAATCAGTCAGAGCTACCTTTCTAGAAGTAAAAGCAAAATCAGGTGAAATCTGAAGCAAGAGGCAAAAATTATGTAATAGAGAAATAGAAATTCATCCTTGGGTTTTCTCATTCCATTAGAAAATCCAGTCAGAGCAGTGAAATCTCTTTGACTGTGGAGTCTCACTTGAATTGTGCAAGTATTATTCCCTTCTTGTTTCCACTCTTTTAACATCAGTAGCTCTCTTCTAGTGTACAAAGAAAACTGTTTTGAAAGCATCACTGCTGAATATATCTACTATAATGGAAACAGTTTAAAGCCATATAAAACTGCCTAATTTCTGTAATGTGAACAAGGTTATTTTAAAGTTTCACCATATCTAACATCCGAATTATTTAAATTTGAGTAATTTTTGTGTAACTTTCCAACCAACTACTGCTGCTATTTAATCTAATTCTTGGTTGTAAAAAGAAAAACTGAAACAACAATTCTGAGGGTATTTCTCCAATTTCATATCAGTGTGTCACTGATATGAAATATGGGGGAGAATGTGTGTGTGTAAATATTTTAAAAGGCCAGTTGCAGTAGAACCTGCAAAATGTGAAAACATTGATAGTTTTCAGTTTCTTTAGGCAAAACTCTCTTGCTTTTGTTCTTTGTCTCCTAGCTTGAAAAGATTCTACCTTCCCTCTACTCAAGAGTTTTCTAAGATCAAAATGTTCTTTTAAAAGCCATTTATCAAAATATTGGTCATTATTAATAAAGCTTTAGGAGAAAAACGCACCCACCTTCTTTAGATAAAAACATAAGTAGGAGAAGAAAGGCAGCACAGAACTGGCTGCAGGCACGTTTTGGTTTCAGCTGAAAGATTGGCATTGCCAGCTCCCAAGCACTGCCAGCCCAGCTCTCCTTGAGGCAGCACTATCTAAAATCTGATGGCATGCCTGCCCATTTTGCTAGCATGTTGATTAAAATAATATCAAATATCTTTAAAACATTAATGATACTTGTTTTCCTAAGAATATAATTTTGACCTTAAAAAAAAAATGTGGAGGAACAGTCCTCATTTTACAGCCAGAGATTCTTGCTACTTTACTCTTTCTCACAACCTACATCTGAAAGAAACAATTTGTTGTTGATTATGGAAAGGTAAAAAGTTGTTCAGTTAGGTGCTGCTTGAGGTATTTGAAGCAGTTAATGATGCAATGATTCAATCTGTATAATCTGTTCCAAGAAATCTTAAAACTTTTTCTAATTTAATAATGAGTAATTATTACAACTTGTACTTAAATAAAATAAGGACTTGAGAAAACCGTATGTATTTTTTTTACCCAAGGAGGAGCTACATGTGACAGCAGCTGCCATTTTTTGAGGACATGTCCCGTCTTGCCAGGTGTCTTTTTCACATAACAGTATATTTTCTTCATCACCACGACAACGCACTTCACTCCAGAAAACAGGAATAAGGCCTAATCCAGAAAAGGGTAGGTGTTTTGCTGTACCTTTTTCCCTGTAAAAATAATCAGGATAGGCATCAGAGTGGGAGGAAGGGAAGTGGGAACATTTTCTTATATATATATCTTGGAGTAGAAAAGAAAGGGCTTTCTTCAGTAGTGTAAATTCATCACATTTTCATACAGTTCAGCATTGTCTTCTGCACAAAGAAAAGTAACAGATATGACCCAGTTCTCACCATTTTGTTGCGGGATATTTTAGTACAATGACTGTGTTGCTGCAGAGCTAGCTACATTCCTGCTCTCCCAGTTCTTAACTACAAAAATCAATAGAGTCCACAGTCAGTAGGTGAATCTATATTACCAGCCCCCTGCAGTTACAATCCCAGGAAGGATAATGACACCAGGTCTTTCTTCCTTCTTCTATCCTTTACTCCATGAAGACGTACCATGCTCTGCCCATAAATGCCATGTATTGTAGCTGTGATGATGGGGCAGTGCAACCACCTCACACTTCATTAGATCACGCCCCCATCCATTTTTCTCTATTCAGCCATTCCCGTCCTCCCAGAACATTTTATAAACAGCTCTCTTTCCTTCTCATGCTGAATCTACAGCAACACTTCTAGAGCCATCTTCTCTCCCTTGCAAAGCACAGTGAATTTAAAACAAAGCCCAGATATGGTGATATCAAAGGAACAGATAGATGGAGAACCTGAAAAGCACCATCGTGAGTTCACCTGGTAGTAGGGAGATCCAAATTTCTGCCAAATATTCAAGATAGCTCAAACTTTTAGCTACTGTTTGCTTGGGGTTTTTTTGGCCTGGGTTCAGCTTTGAGCCATTTCTGTTGAAAAGATGAAACTATTCACCCATGTCACTGAACTACTTTTGCCAACAGCAGCCTTGTTCAGCTGAAATGTTCAGGGTATGGAAAGCAAATAGGACTTACATGAAAATGAGGGAAGGAGCCACTGCACGTAGACAGCTGAAGTCAAGCAAAATCACAGCCTCCAGATGGCTGAATTTTTATCTCATCTAATCCTCATATTTTTATAAGTTGGCATGTCCAGATTAGTATTGAACATTATAAACCAGCTTAGATTTAGTTCTGGCTAGCAGTCTTAAAAAGTGGAATAATCATTAGGAATGTCACAGTGCAAATCTGCTTTAAAAGCCGCTTCCTGCTTGTAGCAAGCAAAATCACTGCTTTGGTATGTGAGTGAAAGAAATGTTAGAAAGGCAATGAAGGCAGCCAAAATGTGCTAAAGGGTGCTGTTGATTAACTCCATTCGGGCAGCAGTGGGAAGTGGTGGTCAGCAAGGACAGTGCAGGGACTTTCAACCTGTCCAGTATGGCTGTGACTCTAAAACGTTGCCATTTGCCAAAAACATAGGATAAGTTCCAGGTGTCCTTTAGCATATGACAATGGGTAATTACTAGGGTAACCCCTTGCCCCTGAACATTAGGAATTTTCCTATGTTTAGGAGCACATACAGAGTCTAGTCCTGGCCACATTTATATTGTTATAGATTCAATAACCTCGCTAGAGCTCTTAATTGCCGCTTAGATATGTAAGATCAGGATCAGACCACATAATTCTGTCCTTGTGGACATCTCCCAGATGTCCAGTAGAGCAGTTTGTGTTTGCCCAAAGCTTGCTGACCTGTTCACACATTTCACTTTTAAAGCAAAGCATTTGCCATGCTCTGCTCCTGTCCAGATCCTATCTTCAGCTTTCTGAGGAAATACTGATTTCCTCTTTGAAGTGTAATGCGGCTGAAGCAAGCAAAGTATTCTGGGAAGAACAACTTCAGCATTCAAACACTTTCAAACAGAAAAAGCAATCATCAAACACAGAAAGCCCTCAGGATGTACAAAGTAGATTGCCCTTTATACTGAAACATCAAGAAAATGAGTTGACGGATTTTTACTCGAATTGAAACTTACCCAAGTGCAAGCTGCTGACATACAACTGTCGCATCATTATTGTCCCAATGGCTCCCACAGATTGTTCCCCAGATTCCATTCAAATAAACCTCCACTATACCTTCAAACTCATTCTTGCCTCCACGGAGTCTCACTGACCCTATTTACCAAAAATTAAAAATAAAACAGTTACACATCCAAGATACTCTATTGCTCGCTTAATGCATCCCGCACAAAGGACTCTGAACCTCATTTTCCCTGAGTCCTCGTTTCATGGATAGTGAACTGTTTCCAAGAAAGATTTTGGCACACCTAACATTCTTATACCGTGATACACAAATTGAGAGAACCCTTTTTTTACATGAGGAAAGCATTTTGCTCCTCATACTGAAACTGCATCATATTTCTGATCCTTGTGATGCTACAACTCAGTTAAACTAAGATCTAACAAAGAGAAAGTATGGACACATAATTATTGAAATGTGATTTCCTCTACCCAAATGAGCAAAACATATATATGTATGTATATATATGTGTATATATAGAGAGAGAGAGTATATATATATATATATAGTGTGTATATATATGTATAAAATGTGCTCTACTTTTATCTTTCATAAAATTCCATTGACTTGAGAGAATCAGAACCACATGAACTGCATAGCTTTTGCTCTGACATGTTACATTATGCATGTCATAGATGATAGCAGTTTCTTTTAGCCAAAGAATGCATTTGTTCATCCTTTTCTCAGACAGAAAAATGCTGCATGTAGTTCTATTATTCATGAGAGGTCTTTACCAAATTCTCAGACAAAGCAAGCTAAAAACAATAAGGAATTGTCTAAAAGAAGTGGGAAGGAAAAGAGTGCTTCTTGAGAGCTACAGAGTATGGAAATCCAAGGAAATTAGCAGATTTTTCATTTTTGTATTACAGCAGTTTTACTTGAGATGTCATATGCATCTACTGTAGCCAAGTGCCCCTGGCAAAGGTGGGAAAAAGCTGGTCATAGGGATAACTACACAGAAACAGAAAAGAAACATGACAGAGCAGTAATTCAACAAGAAACATTTCTGTTAGATTATCAAACATAATTATCAAACAAGTCCAGCTGTATGAATTGATATTGCCTGAAATCCCAGTTAATCCATCTGCCTCTGTTCTGGGATCTGCTTAGAAGCTACACCATCATCCAGTTTGCAGGGGTTTAGCAATGGGATGAAGATAGTCAGTGTTTGTGCCTGCATTTCATTTTGTCTCTGTTCATCTTAATAATAATAATAATAGTAATAATAGTGAGGAGTAGTAGTAGTAGTAGTAGTAGTAGTAGTAGTAGTAGTAGATCCACTTTTTCTTCCTAGCTTCTGTCCTGGGCTTAGTTCAGGGTATTTTATAAAACCACAAAGCCAAACAACTGCCAAATAGCTCAAGGAATTAATTAACCTCATGTTTGGCTTGGCGTGTTCCTTTTTGCCTCCTGTTTACTTTCTCAGCAGTAACTTACTGTGCAGTAAATTACAAACAACATTTATTCAACTCATGTTGCAGAGTGAGCTATCCTTCCTGAGAGAGGATTATTACTGAGTCAAATATAACTATACTGTAGACATGTCACACATCATTTATCTGTCTTTACAATTTTTCTCTTTATGTTTTTTCGTATGTGTCACAGACAGACAGAGTCTGGAATTCTGTTTATTTCTGCTCTTCACCAGACTTTTGTATAGACTATTATTTTCACTTGAAACATCAACTGCACTCATAGCAAAGTGATTCCTGACATACCAGAAAGCAAGTTTGAAGATGTCATCTCCAAAAATAAGTTTATTTTAGTGCATGATTGCTTACAATGCTGCATGACATCCACTGAAATCAATACAGTGCTTCCTGAGTACACATTACACAATCTTTCTATGCAAATATTTGAATGAGGGAGTATTTAATGAATAAAATTTTCTTCTAAGGTCTCCATGGCAGAATTTGGGTCACTCCTCTTTCTGTATTTACAGATTTCCCAGTGACAGTGGTGGAAGAACTTAGTCATGTACAGACAGCAAAACACACAAGACAACTGTTAAAGGTAATTTTGTAACCAATTTAAAATATTCTTGATTTTCACCTGATAAGTTAGTCTAGAAAGAAATAGAAAGTCTATTTTTACATGTAGGTAATATTAAACCTGCCATTTAATAGAGGTAACTTAATATATGGTATACGCACTTTGAAGTATGTGTCAACCTCAGTCATATGACCAAGTCATAATTATGTAGCAAACAAATCAAAGGGCACTAATAAGAAAAATTATTTCTCTGTTGTTTACTCAAAATGTTGTGGTATTCAGACACCTGGTAGTTATATTACTAGATCAAGAGATACATTAGTTTCAGTAGTGATACCTCATAAAATAGAACCTCAACATTAAGACTTTCATTACAGTACCTTAGTTTATCTTTCCAGTATATAAAACTCTTTCTTCATGATGAAACACAGCTCTGTGTTTCCTGTGTAAATTGATCCTAGGGAATTGCAGGATAACAGCATGATCTCCCATCGTGTGTGTTTATGCTGTATTACCAGCTATCTGTTTATGTCCTAATATTTTAATTGCAAGATAGAATTTGCATTGTAAAATTACCAGGAAACACTTTTTCACTTCATAGGCAGCAAGAAACCTAATATTTAGCATGACTGAAAGGATACAGGTTAATTCTTATTTTCACTGGTTAAGTTAACTGTTGTTCCAATGTAACACCTCAAGCAACCCAACACATGTCTCAGGGGCTTCCTCTGTGCTGCCCCTGGAGCACAATTCTGCAGAGGAGCATCTGCATTCCCTCTTGGAAAACATGTCTGGCCTAAGTATATGCACTGGAGGCTCTAGGTTTCTGGAGTCAGAGAACAGTAGCATCTCACATTTTTAAGCTATAATTTTTCAGCTCTTTTAGTTGCTGAAGAAAACTAAATCTGTTGGGAATAGAGCTAATGCAGTAATATCTATTTTCTGCTCTCCACCAGTTCAATATGGCATCAGACCTCTACCTAAAGTGCTTATCAAACCTATCCTGCCTCAACACAAAGCTCAACAGGGAGCAGCAGCAGCAGGATCCTGCCCATGGCTCTGCCCTCCTCAGCATTGGTCAGGAAAAGGGAGGATGAGGAGAGGTGACCTGACCCCACAATAGTTAGAAACAAGGGCACAGGACACAAAGACAGCTCTAGACACATACTGTGGTCTTAGGACAGACTTAATTCAGCCCTTTATTAAAAAATACAGTCTAAAAAATACAATCTGCTTTCTTGACAGAAACTCCTTAATTTATAAACACTCAGTATGTATGCATTTACTGTAACTGTGTTCTAGCTGAGGTTACTGACGGTCAATTCCTGTTGTTTACATACACTCTGGTAATTTTAGTTGTCCTGGTATCTGCCCAAGTCAGTCTTTCCTATCTGTTATCACTGTTGAAAGGAGATTAAGTTATACTTGCAAATGCAAGGAAGTAAGAGTATCCAGTGGGTGCTGCTGAGACTTGCTCCAGAACACCTGCCATATAGGCTGAAGATGAGACAGGAAAACAGGGGGAAGAAAACCACGCAGCCAATGTTTAATTAACTCCAAAAAGCAGAAGAGCTTCAAAGGAATTGCGCTGTTAGGCTTGGCCTCTTTTCCTATACATGCTTATCTGCGGAGATGCTGCTGACTTCAAACCTTATTTTTCACGTTTCACTGGGAAATGAACATTGTTACTGTGTGGCTGAATTGCAGATAGAATGGGAATCACTTCTACTTTTGCTGTATGTGTTAGTGCTGCAGCAGTGGCATTTATAGTGTTGGCTGAAGGTGTGCCATAGTTTCTTGGTAAGCACCTGTCCAAAGGTTTGCAATTTGGCTGTAAATGTAGGCTGGGAAAATAGGAATTGGAAGTAGAAATTGCCTGTGCCTTTCTCCCTGATGCAGTGTGCTCTGAAATGGCAGATTTAAAGCAAAGCAAAAGAAGTAATTTCAATTTCAGAAATCTCTAAAAACAACAAATATTTTTATTTCTGCCCAAATGTCCTAGGTGTTCCAATGTGGGATAGTGCTACAGAAGGGCCCTGTACTGACAATTCATCTCTGTTGTCCTGGGGTCAATTAGGTCAGTCCAAATCGACATCAAGTGTGAGGGTTTCCCATTGAAACATGCTCTATAACCCATGGTACCACATTGTAACTTGTAGTATTTAGAATACATGGGGATTTAAAAGGGTCTATTCCAGTTTCAGAATGAAACTAATTTGCTGGTTTGTGTGAGGTACTTGTAAAAAGCTACATGTAGCACAGATAAAACTTAACATTGGTTCAAATCAATGGAAACTTCCCTTCCAGAATCAAGCCTGACTAAAATCAAAGAAATTAATCCTGTTGACTTCAGCAAAATTATGCATGGTGCTCACTGTGCTCAATGAATGCTGTTGTCTATCACTTTCCTGAGCACTGCTCTTAGTCTAAAATTACAGTTATTTTCCCCAGGCATTTTAACCTTGAAGAAGGATGCCTCCAGCAGAACTTACTTAATAAGAACTATCTTGAGGATCAGTAGCAGTATTGCATACTCAAGGATCCTTATATTAGAACTTTCATAAATATTGTATACACTGAGTGTGTAATGTGCTGCATAGGTTCCTCTGCAGCACTGAGATCCATCATGTCAGCAATCAATGGTTTAAGGCTCTGAGAAACTAAACTGAAACTGAGCAATGTAACGGGCTCTGAAGGACTGCAGTTCTCTTATGTGGGCTGAGCTGGAGAAAATGAGGGCACTCACACTGTGCAGCTCTGGTAAGAATGGTTCCAGAGGAGCTGCTTCTTAGAAGGAAAATATGGACACTCATGTATCAGTTCTAATCATAAGCTACTAAAAAAAGACAAAATCCCAGAAGTAATTCCATCAACTGCTTGGACTGTTGTTTCACAGTAGGGAGAATAATCTAGTGTTTAGATTACAAGCCTGAGGCTTGAGTCTTCTCTCACAAAAGTTTAGTGAAGCATTATTTGATTGACATAAGTGTAATCACCTTTTGCTAAAACAATTTTAATGGAAAGGTTCTAAAGTCAGGCCTTCCTGGAGATGTGTACTTTATTGCCAGTTCTGCCACTGACCTCTGACAAAGACATTTATCCTGTTTTGTATTGGTCCCTCTTTGTAACAGAAAAGAAAATAATTAACCCACTTGATTCAAAGTGCTTTAAATTAGATGTGTCACAACATAGCATGAACAACATATGCATAAAACTCTACTATGTGTCCCACAAACATTGTGTGGCAGCAGCTGCTCCCAGGTACTGAGCTAGGCCCTGTTCTTGGAACCTGAGTACACCACAGATAAATTGTTATTAGCAGCAACTAAAACACTAAATTCTGGTGCACTTACACTGGCTCTGTATAGAGAGTACACTCATATTCATTTATTGTCCTCTGCAATGTTCTTGGGTAATCATGATAATTTATATATATCTGTATTTGGTTTACTTGCTTTCAAGGCATGAATAAGTAATGTTACCTAGATATTTTTAGAAGGAAGGAAATGAAACACCAAACCCTATTATTTTAAAATATAAATCTGATTTTAGACTGGTACTGTACAGAATAATTGCAAAGGAACTTTTTAAAAAAATTTTCATTGTTACTGTTTAAATATAAAACATATTATTATATACACATGCACAAAGTTTAGCCAATTAACTTTGCAGATAAGTAATAATATTTAAGCTGGAAAACCCCAGAGATTTACAGGTAAGCTTTTGAATGTGGTATTGTATTTAGATATGGCAGGTGCCTAACACTGAGCTTGGGCTTCCTTAGCCCAGGTACTAAAGCAAGAGGTACAGTGAGCTTATCCCTGAGCAGTCTGTCCCTCTCTAGGTATAAACACATCATGACATTGCCTCACTGGCATCTTTTGCCATCCTATAAGAAAGGAACATACTTCAGGGGAATGTTACAATTATCTTTTATTTCTGGGCAAATGGCTTGATTTGTGTCTGTGTTCCACCTTAAGCCATCTCACAAACTCTCTTAATTATTTTATATTGCCCCCATGGAGGCTTTTGGACAGACATTGGCCCTGGTGATGCCACTGAAGTTTATCACCAAGTCCAACAGGAAGAGATTATCTGTCCATTACAAAGTATTGGCTATTGTTCAGTAGCTGTCTTCCCCCTTAGCAGGGGCCAACCTGGATTTCCTTTTTCTGGTGGAACAAAGCAGCATTCTGAAAAGACTGGAGAAACACAGCTAAACCCTAACCATGCAGTATTTTTGGTGTTTTTTTGCTTAAACCCCCTTCATGCTGAATTTACAGGGGATTCTGAAACTTACTTTACTAAGTACAAGATTGGGTTCTTAGCAATAAACTGCAGTGTTCTTCACTATTATATTAGACCAAGTCCTCATAAAGTATTTTGGGAACCAGACTGAAGAATTCTAAAAAACCTATTAATATGTTGGGCCAAATTAGAGAACCATCTGTGGTACCCTTTCTGAAAGTGAGATCAGTTAAAGGGCATGAAGTCTTCTGGGGTTTTTTTCATCTGTGTCTAGGTACCTGTTTTGTCCTCCATGCCATCAGCTGCCTGGTATTCTTTCCAAGGAAACATCTGTACTGCATAACATCATTCTGTCTTCTTGATGGAGTACATTTGACTTGGAACACAGCTTTGGAAGCTGCATTTTTTTTTTTAATGTGTAAATGATCAATAGGGACCTTGGTGCCTCCATATCCTCTTCATGTGGTATTTTATATCAATATGTATAATTATCATGTTGTTCAGTTAGCTTTTTTTTTTTCACACACTTTCTCTGGCTACTGTTGGAAGAGAAGGATAACAATCCTTTTCAGTCATCTGAAAGTAAATTAATAGAAAAAAACCCTCACAACCCAAAGTCAGCTTTCACAACAAATAAAATAGTAATATTAATGATCAACTTCCTTGCTGACTTTGTTCTGTTATAAAAGATGTAATAGGAAGGACAACAAAGCAGGGAATTTATATGTTTATACAAAACACTTGATCGTGTTTTGTATAGCTATATATAGGACACAATTCTTATTTAGGTAGGAGATAATACTAGAGCAATGCAGGAGAAAATGTGAAGTCATTCAAAACCAGACTGTACATCAATGTATTCAATATCAACACTGATGAAACGTAAAGCTGATCAAGAGCTGTATGCTGAAATTGCTGTTCAGTCCTTACACACCGAAAACTTCCACTGAAGTCAGCTGGGAGTGAGGGGAGCACAAGTCTCTTGGCTCAGCTCACGGATGTTGTTGAGCACCACTACTAGCTTGTGAGCCCCATCATCCTAAGATATGGGGGTAAAAAGAAAGTCATACTGTGTTAACAGTTCGTCTTTGGAAACAGGCATCCTTCTATTTCTCCTTCTGGCACTTCACTTCTGTAGACCAAGTGCTTCCCGGAAAAGTGAACCCAGTTACAAAAAAGGAATGCCAGCCTGCCTTGGCAAACTGAGCCTACTGCGGCACAGCTTTGAAACGCAGTTCACCTACCCAGAATTAGAATAGCGGCGGAATAAACCCAGGCGGGACCTTCGTCTTTCCGCTGCATCCTCTAATGCACGAGTTTAACTCTCCTCTGTGAACAGCTTTTGATGTCACTTTGGCAGACGGTGTCCGTCCTCTCGTTCCCCTCCAGCGACAGGGAACCGAGAGAACGCCGGGATGGGAGAACGGGATGGGAGAACGCCGCCCCCCGGCCAAGGCTCTCTCAGTGTCTGTGTCCCCCCGCGTCCCGCAGCCCTGCGTACTCCC
>VYXF01000657.1:107818-128789 GCA_013397295.1 Polioptila caerulea
GGCCGGGGCCGGGGCCGGGGCCGGGACCGGGGCCGGGGCCGGGACCGGGACCGGGGCCGGGACCGGGGCCGGGCGGGCCGCGGCGTGACTTTGTGTTTCCCGCTGAGCAGCTGGGGGCCGAGAACGCGGACAGCATCGGCGCCGTGCTTAACAGCAAGGATGAGCAGCGGGAGATCGCGGTAACCAGGGAGACCTGCAGGTCAGTATCGGAGGGCAATGGCTGTGCACAACGGGGTGCTCAATAGGAGTACAAGCCCGGGAAATGCGATGGGATTGCACTCAGTGAAAGAAAATTAACTAGTCGGATCAGAGCCGTGACTAAGGCGAGTAGGGTCTAGTTATTCCCTTCAAAGAGCAGCTTGGAAAGACAGGCTGACTTTTGTTTCTAGTGTTAGGAAGACCAAGATTTGAATTTAAAACGAGCCAACTGCTTGGGTCCCAGAGCCTTCATCCTTTTGCTAAGCACAGTTCAGGGCAGTTCAGTTCAGTTCATCATGAAACTACAGATGTGTAGGATAGAGCAGCGACTGCTTATCAGTTCTCACGTGTGTGTGAACATGCCTCGTTTTTACTCAAACTGTGTTGGGGTAAAACAAGCATATTTTTTTTTTTAGAACAGAAAAATGAGAAATTGAAGAAAATGAGGTTAATTCTGTAGATATACTGCATTGGTTAAAATAAGCTGTATGTGTAAGCTGTATGTGCAAACACTCTTTTCTACTTTTGAGAGTAGAAAAATGAGAAAAGCAAAGGAATTACTCTTTTCAAGAGTTCTCCCCTCAATAAGTTGTGCTGAACTCAAATAACTGTGAGAGGAGTAGCATTTCATATGTTTTAAAATAGTTTCAAATCTGTAACATGCACTCAAGGCAGATTATCAGAGTTTCCTGAACACTTTTCTTTGGAGAAAGAGAGTTTTATGAGTATTTTTGGCTCTTGATAGGGCTGCTTATGATACTTCTGCACCAAATGCAAAACGTAAATATCCAGATGAGGGAGAAGCTGATGAGGAAGAGATTGAAGAATATAAGGTAAGAAAAACAATAAAAAGTTACTTTTCTCTGGTGTTATGTCCTTGAGGTACTTAGAAAATGTGTGTCTATTAAAATAAACGTGATGTGTATAGATCCTTTAGTATGTGTGTTCCCCAGTGGCCTCTCCCTCAATGCCTTTCAGTGCAGAACTGTAAGAGAGAGGACATAGATGCTGCACAGTTTACCTCAGGTGCACTGAACTACACTCCCCAACCCTCGATGGGTGGAAGCTTAATGAGTGCTGCTCCTAGGAGGAGGCAGGCCTAGGTGTAAGTGCCCACAGGGAACAGCACTGAGCCATGGCTGGCTGTGGGAAGAAGTGGTAAAATGTGTATGTGCTTGGGTACATACAGAAAGAATCTTGACCAGAATTTCGTTGTGTCAAAAGGAAAGCCTGCAGTTAGCAGCAGGCACAGGCCATGGGATGAGACAAGGGAAGCTGAGGGTTTCTTCTGACCCATCTATGCAGTGCCAAGGAATGCAGTTCTGAAAGAGTGAAAGAAACAAGGGATTCTAAGGAAATTGGAAGTAAGAGGCTTGGTTTGGGATGTTCTTTAAATTGTCCAAAATACCCAGGAAGAGTTAGGTTAAAAAAGCCAAACCAAAATGCCTCCGTGATCATTGTCCTTCACTTTTCACTCATGCCTTCACTTTTCAAATGTTCATCCCAAAGCTGTGTGACAGCTTCCTTCTAGTGTGGTGTTTTGGCCAAGATGAGAGGTAGAAAGAGCTTAAACAAAGGCAGGGTTATGAGACAGCTGTCTTTATGATTTGCTTTGGGATCTGGTTGCAGTGTATGTCCTCCTTCCTTTTTTCCATGTCCCAATAACCTTGTTTCTGTGGTTAAATGGAATCAATGTCAGCATATTTATGAAATAGTGCAATGTCTGCTATTCTCTTGAATGCCTGAAATAGTAACTTTTTTAAATACAAAGCCTTAGTCACGTTACATGTCTTCAGGTTTGTAAATCTTGCTGTAATAGTGTCTATCCTCTGTTTTACTAAACCAAAAAGTTAATGTATGACAGGATGGGTTTTGATAATCGATTTTGAAAGTCTCTCTGTAAAGGGACAGACTTTTTTTAACATGATAAGTGTTAGTCTGTACATCCTGTTTAGTAAAGAAATTGTCACCATGAGGTAGAAGTGTGTTTGTGAAGCCAGGTTTGTATTCTTGCATTAGTGATCAGTTAATATCAATTAATTTTACTTCTTCATCAAGTATGTGGTTAAAGAACTGAATTTTAATTACCTCTAAAGTGTAAGTATGTATAAGTCCCTGGATTGGCAAAGTACATAAATCTTATCTTTAATATTTTCTTAATTCTCATGGAGGAGACTTACCCTTAGGTGGGCTGTAACCACTGGCAAGTAGCCAGACTTTTTCTATATTGTTGAAATGGAAGAATAATTTAATTACAGTAGCTCAGACAAAATTCAGTTGAGCAGATGAACAGACTTAAGGAACTTAAAACCCCCAGAGTAGAATATCTATAGTGGAGTCATCAGCTGTTTCCTGCAAGCATTGCTAACTCCCTATTGGCAGGGAGATAAGAACAGTAAAATTCCATCTGCTTTATGTAACTTTTTCCTGAGCTCTCTGAGCCTGCTTAAATTTAGTCTTTTACTATGAACTCGTACAAAAATCTGGATCATTAAGGTGTCAAGCCCTATTGTATTGTGTTTAATGCATTTTAGACAAAAAGGAGTAATAGACTTAACTAGTAGTGTTGTGGATAAGTTTTGCAAGTTTGCCAGTTTAGTTCATAAAATCAGAGGTATTTCTGATGTGAAGGAGTTTGTGTCTATATCCCTTGCAGTGGTGGGTTCTATGTGATGGGATATGGTAAGTCTTCTGAAATTATTTAAAATTTTTGTGTCCTGTCTTCAGATATGGTGGAAAATAATGTACCCTCAAACATCTGTGAGAGCAGTTTTTGAGATAAAAGGTGAAGTATTTTACTTGTCTCAGCCATGTAGGAACATCTGATGCAAAAAAAAAAAAAAAAAAGAAAAACCAATTTATTTTAATTTTGGTGGGGTTTTTTTTGTGTGTGTCTATTTTTGGTTTTTCTATAGAGTAAATGTGAATTTTTAGTGGTGGTTCTTCATAAGGCTCAGGCTGATGTGAGAACAAAGGGCAGCACTGACTCCAGTCTTGGAGCCTGGCTCTGCCTTGCCAGACTTGCAGGGTGGGTGATAGGGAAGAGATGCACCATTGGAAAAACGAATAATGGATATTTTAAAGTCAGAAAGTTGAGTTGTGGTTTTGGAGAACCCCTAAAATACTCTTTTCTTGCGGAATTCTAACAGTTGTCCCAGAGTTATTTGAGCCCTCTGATCTGAGTATGAGTGTCTGATTTGTGGGGTTTTCGTTGTGTGTGCAGTACAAAACCACTTGTGGTTCTATTTTGCTGTCTGACAGCCTAATTTGAGACTGCCCTGTTTTACTTCATTTGTGCGAGCAAAGGCCTGCAGCTTGGAATGCTTCCATGCCATTGTTGTGGAGGCTGAAGAAATTTTTCTTGATTGAATCATGGATTACATGTCACCCCAGTCATTTGAAACAAGCTGTGTTTGAATACAGCTTTGTTGTGGGGAGTTTCTGTTTCCCTAACTCAGCAACTCTATAGCAGATGCTTTGGAAAACACAGATCATTAATGTACAAGAACCTAGTCTCTTGCATTACTGCTGATGTCATTCTGTCTCTGCTGTGACTGTATTTTCCCTTTGAAAATTGGTGGTGTGGGCTTTTATTTGTGGCCGCAAGACTCTTTTAAAATCACTTACAAAGGCATAAAAACAACTGGGATGACTTGGGTATCTACCTGATGCTTATCATCAGGAGGATGATATTTAGAGAACGATGGAAGGTGTAACTTACGATGGCATAAGCAGTTTTAAGTAAAACTCAAGTTTTCAGCCTTTTTTTGTTTTTTCCTGAATAACACTTGCTGCTGCTTGTCTGTACATTTCTTTTCCTTGCAAACACTCCTGCTGTTTCTCATAGTAACCTTTTTTTTTTTTAATCTGGTTAAACAGATAAGCATAAAGACTATGTGTCACTAAGTTCATCATACAGAAGGAGAAGCTGTGACCTATTTATCACATCAGGCATTTCAGAAGTTGGTTCAAAACTCACTTTGGAAATAACAGAAGCTTACTCTAAGATTTCAACATATAGAGGGATCAAAATTGGGAGAGACAACACTTTGGTTTTTTATTTTGAATTCAGACAGCTTATGTAGCATAGGGTAAATACAGCTGTAATAAAATGGCAGATGATATCAGTTAGTAGTTCTTCTGTTGTACTTTTGTGTTTTATAAATCTATATACTGGGTTGATCCAGGATCAGTAGGAAGGCAGAAACTGATGTGAAGTAAGTCTCTCGAGTTTCTGTTCTCTCTGAGCTCTCTGTTGGCTGTTCAGAGTACATCGGTGCAACAGAACTCTGAATCTCAGAAATCTGTTGAATGAACAGTTGGTGGCTCTCTAAATAGTTTTAATATAAATTTTGGGGCTATAGAATAAGAATGTTAAAGTTACATTTAAGGACAGTCCAGATGAAATACTGACTTGTACCATGAGCTGTTTCTGCAAGGTGTGGACTTTGCTAAGGCTGGAAAATAAGGGATGATTGTGTGGCTATAAATGCTCAGAAGTTCTGTTTAGAAGGACTTCAACAAAATATATACTTTCAGTCCAAAGAATGAAAGTTTCATGGGACAAAAATATAAACTTCTACTCTTTGTAAAACACTGTCAGGGGCTGGAAGTGAGGGGTTCTTCTTATTTTCTTCTTCCAGACGCCTTTCCCAGTAACACTCTCCTCATTAGTGAGACTTTTTGGGGCATAGGTAATTTTTTCTCCTTCCAACCCTGGAGCTGGATCTGCTGTTTGTAGACAGTCCAGTCCTCATTATGATTCTGCTTCTTAAGAAAAGGACAGAAACAGCTCAATCTCGTATGCACACTTATAATACCTGCTTTATTTCCAAGGATGAAGTAGAGCTGCAGCAAGATGAAGAAAACCTACCCTATGAAGAAGAGATTTACAAAGATTCCAGTACCTTTCTTAAGGTGAGCTGCTTTTGCAATTGGAAGTGTGGTCAAAGCTGGCCTAGTTGTGTTAAACTGTTTCTGCAACTGATGGCTCTAAAGGCTGAAGAACTGGCTTGGAACTCAAAGGGACAGAAGTTGCCTGTGACAGATCTGATTGTGATTGGTGTTTGCATTGTTCTCAGGCAGCTCTCAATGAGCTGCGGGAATGGTGGGCCTGGTTTGGAACTAAAAGGATGGTCTTGACCACTGGAACTAACAAAGGCATGTTGAAAAGATAATCTGCTCCTTTCGCATTCATCAGACTAACACGTACAATGTGTCTGTGTATGTCCAGTTATATCCTGTTGCTCTCACTGAACTTCTTCCTGTTCTCCAGGGCACTCAGAGCTTAAATCCACACAACGATTACTGCCAGCACTTTGTGGATACAGGACACAGACCCCAGAACTTCATCAGAGATGTTGGTATGTCACAGCCAGTAACCGTTTGAAGAGGACTCATTTGATTCAATAGCACTTCTTTTTCTTCCCCTTTTTTAATTCCTTACACTTTCTAGGAAGTGCAGATACACAAACTCTTCCTAGTATTTTGTCTCAGTGTGCATACATGTCAGTATAGACATCTATATGAATGGTTTTATTTTCAGTTATTTAGGAGGTCTTTATTACCAAGGCTGCTCTTACCCTTGGTTTTACTTGAACATATTTCACCAGGAAGATTTTTTTTTTTTTCAACCTAAGCTCTTTTGATTCCAGAAAGTAGATGAGTTTAATGAGGAGTCCTCGAAACCTCTGGAAGTTTACAGCTCACCTGTGTGAGCTGTATTGCCTCTTAAGCATGTAAAGTATGGGAAATACTGACATGTAAGTCAGGAAGCAATATGGATAATGTTTTCCAGCTAAATTAGGTAAGTGATGACAGCTTGTTGGAATGCCCAGGTTTAGAGAATGTTGCTTTTCAAGTTTACATGTATCCAGATATAACTTACTGCTGAAATGATGCTACACTGGGCCGGAATTTAAAATTGTTAAATTTTGGGACAGTTTGATCCTGTCTTCCAGAATAGCTGCCTGACATTTGGTTTTTAGAAGGAGCAGGACATTTCCCTCTGCAGTTTTATGCAACAGTTCTCCATATTTTATCAAGTGTAAGATTGCCAGGGCAAGGGGGTTGTGTTTTTAGATGGCAGCCCAAAGAGGTTTGGTTTGCCTCCAGAGGCTTTTAGTTTATTCTTCTCTGTATTTTGTGAATGCTTCCGTGAAACACATCTGGATGGTTTTTTAGCAAAATGAGCTGTTTTGACTCAATTGGATCTTTATGTCAGAAGCACTTGGGCTTCACAGTTACATGCTTGAGGCAATTCTGCACTCTTGGAGGTGAGTACCAGAAACAGCAGCCCAGTTGTGTGCCGTGACTTCTCTGCAGTGTAACGGATGGGGAAGAGACAGGACAGACAGACTTGTGCAGGTGTTGGTGTGGAGAGTAACACAGCAGCTGGACCAGATCCTTTCCCAGGACTGGGCTGTGTCAGGCTGCACATGGGTGAGCACACAGTTCCTACACCATGATCACAGTTCTGCTGAGGTGCTCTGTGTTCAGGGATGTGGCCCAAAGTAAAACAAGTGGTTCTAGAACACCCAGCTGCATAGTTTTGATGTTGCTGTTGGGAAAGAGGGAGAGACCTGTGGGTCTGGATTTGGCTAGTTTGAGGGGTTTTGACTGAAAATTCTTTTGCATCTGTTGCTTAGCTGCTGCTGCCCAGGCGTATTGGACTTACAACGGCTGGAAGCAGCACAGTGATGGAAATCAGGAGAACATAGCAGTAGCTTTAAGCTGTTACATATGTATGGAAGAAGATGAAAATGATTTTTGGGTGTTTCATGCACGAGTAGCAAGAGAGAATAAAGGTTAGGTATTGAGAATTTCGCTTTTATCATTGCATTCCTAGGATGGGGATTTAAGTTTGAATTAAAATAAGGAGAGGAATGAAGGGTTTGTGGGTTTAGGTGAGGTTTTTTTTTCCCCAATTTATTAGTACTATCCCAAGTTGTACTTTTAAATGAACACATGCAGCCTTATAAATAACTCCTACTAAAGAAAAAGTGATATTGTTTGGGAAGCAGGAATAGCACCTTGTTTTGGTTTGTGCTGAACCTGCTTCTGGCAGTAGCAAACCCATTGTCTCTAAGGCAGAATGAAATATACTTCAAAGTATATTTTCCGTTTTACAATATTTGCTGCAAAAGATCTGGTGAGGGTTCTCTCCTTTGCATTCTCTACATGTGAAAGGTTGGAAAATTGACATCATAAAGCTAAATGTAGGAACATGTATTCAGGTCTTCATGACTGCCACAGCAGCACCAAGTCACAGTGTAAGGGTTCCCTCAGGGAACCAGCCATACCCCAGGCAACATCTTGGAAACAGTCCTCAAGGATTACACAGACTATGCTGTGAATTAATGTTAATTAATATTAATTAGATCTTAAAAGAAATTTATGGATGGGGGAAAATCAAAATAACTTCTTTCATCATCTTGGCATTTTCAGTTTAAATGAAAGGTTGTTTCCTTCTGGTAACTGGAGTTGTGAATTCCTGATCCATTGTAGTGCTTTAGAGAAGATCAGAGCATAGGCACTCATCACTAACAGCCCTGATAAGCTGTTAGTGAGGGCAGGAGGTGCTGGGTGAGGGCAGGAGGCTTTTGTCAAGTACTGGACGAAAAACTGCTTTAAAGGGTTTGTTTTGTTAGAATAAAAATTAGGCTAATTATTAACATTTGGACCTATTCAGAGTACTGGACAATGCTTAATTGATAGAGATTATTTACTCTGTTAAGTAGTTGTTAACTTCGTGTTTTCTTCTTCTTAGGCTTAGCAGATAGGTTTGAAGAATATCCAAAACTTAGAGAGCTCATCAGATTGAAGGATGAGCTGATATCTAAATCTAACACTCCTCCCATGTAAGTGTTCTTGTGGAAAATGCCTTTCTTCTCCAGATCTGTTTGAAGTTAGCTGTCTGCTTTGCAAATCTCTTATCTTCAGCATCTGCTTAGAATTTACATTTTCTCTTTCTGTTTGTATACAAATGAATCAATTGAAACATAGAAGAATAAGATCACTCTGGTTTTGTTAGTTTAATCTTGATGTTTAATACAGTGTATAAACTGGATTATTTTTTCAGTGTGTGATTATTTATAGTCTTTAAAGCTGTGATTTTTTTTAAGACCAAATTATCAACTCATTTGGCTGCAGGCTTTAATTTGGGCACTAAAAGAATATCATGTGGTGGTGAATCTCATGTTATCACATGGTTTATGATAACAAGAAGAGCTTTAAATAATTTGCCTCTTAATATAACCGTAGCTTTTCTTATAGCAGCTGGTTTTTGTATAATGTTCAGCTATTATCTCAGTATCCATCAATCATATGTTACTTTGGAGTTGAAGACAAAAATGTTTAGGCTGACTGGAAGTCACTTGTCCTTATTGACTTGGAATTATCTTGGAGTTTTTGCTGAATATCAGACACAGCCTCAATGTGCAGCACATTGCTCCAGGGATTCAGACCTGTCTGAACTTAACCTTATACTTGTCATGTGCAGTAGTCTTAATCTGTACCACAAAAATCCACCTCATTCAATGATAGTCACATAAAACCCCACAAAATAGTTGTCTGAGCAACTGAGTGCAAACTGCAGAACTCAGCCTTCTCTTTTAAGCTAGGCATGTTTTGGTCATAAGGTACAAAAGGGGGAAAACCAGTAATCAAATCAGCCTTCTGATAACACCAAGCACACATGGAATCTCTTCCACACGCTTTTTGGGAAAGGAAGGTGGTGGTCTACTGATCAGCTTAAATAAGGTTAAAGGAATTTAGGGAGGGCAGTGTAATTGTTTGATAGCAGTAGAGCAGTGAGTGGTGTGCAGGTGTGGAGGAGAGTCAGAAAAGTGTGTGTGAGCCTAATAGAATCAGTGTGGGGGGAGGATTTTGCTTGGTACAGGAATAGAGAAATATGTGTTTAATATATAAAAAGTAACAATGTTTCCAGTATTTAGAATCTTGGAATAATTCTAAAATATGCCACTTTCCCAGTTAGCCAGGCAGTGAGTGTTTGCATCTTAAATGTTTGTTTCCTCCTGTTGTAGTCCTCAGGTGTACAGAAAGTGCAGCGAGTCTGCACTAGGTATTGTACAGTCTATGTGGGCATCTGCTGCTTGCTGAATTAGAATCCTAAAAACTGTTTAAGACTACTTAAAAAACACAATGCAATAGCATCCAGCCTTGATTAAGTGAGGATGTGTAATGGATCTCCTCTGGATTTAGAGTATTTGAGATGTACAGCCCACCCAAGAGACCTTGCTCTTAACTGGCTGCACAGAGGTGCTGTGTGGACTGTAGTTCTTAGGCCACTGTTGCACCTTGTCCAAGCAATCTGGCGTCTTCTGTTTGAATAGGTATCTGCAAGCAGACTTGGAAGCCTTTGATATTAGGGAACTGAAGTCCAAATTTGATGTGATTCTCCTGGAGCCACCATTGGAAGAATATTACCGAGAGACTGGCATAACTGCCAATGAAAAATGCTGGACCTGGGATGATGTAAGTACCGTTTTTGCTGTGAAGAACATCTCATACATTTGTTTAAGCAAATAGTTTCAGGGTTTAATTTAGTAAATACTACTTCTTGTTCTCTCTGAGCCTGGCTGAAAATTTGAACCTAGTAACAGTGGGTTTTCTCTCTGCCCTTACCTCCACTGAGCTTTCTGTTTGATTTTTGGCTGTTGAAATACCAAATGTCCATTGAAAATATTCCCTTGTTTCTTGAAATTCTCGAGATTCTTAAGGCATGCTTTTTAATATGCTGGTCTTCTAGTCAGAAGTGCAGGTAAGTTTGCTTTACTGACATTTCTCCATCCTCCAAGTATTGATTGGGTAGGAAATTTTAATGGTCAGACCAGTAATAATCCCTGGAAACTTAACCAAGTAGATAAACCTCACTTGTGGAAGTCTTTCTCTTGTATTTATTAAAAAATGGTTCTTGGCAGTGCTGCCCAGGGAAAAAACATTCCATCCTAACAGAAAAGCTGAGGTGTTGGAGGCAGGACTCATCCTCCTAGTTTGAAGTTACATCCTCTTACAATGTATTATTTTTCTGCATTATTTTTCCTCGGAGTGGCACTGAATGAAGCTTGATTTGATGTGTTAGCAAGTTAGAGATTAATCCTTTCAACTTGTCATGACTAACAGATGCTTTGCATCCGAAGTTATTTCATCTTGAATGTTACTCATTTGCCATCGTTGAACCACTGTCCTCGTAAATTCTGGCTGCTTTTCCTGGAAGTGAAAATGGAGAGAATGTCTTTCCTATTTAGTGATAGGAATTAAGCTGGGATTTTTAGAACGTCTTGACAAACTTCATGTAAATACTTAGAGTAAGTACTTAGAGGGAGGAAAAGAAACAGAGTACTGTTGCTTCTGTATTAAATATTTGTGCTGCTAGTGGAATAATAAAGCAGAGTTTTGAGGAGGAGATAATGTGGGTTGTATTGGTCTTTTAAATCTAGATTTTTTTTTTTACAGGTAGAATTTCTGTTTGTGATGTTTTCATCATAGTCAGCAGCCCAGCCCCAGGCAGCTGCTTGCTCGCTCCCCCACTAGAGGGATCAGGGAGAGAATTGGAAGGGTAAAAGCTGGAAAACTTATGGCTTGAGACAAAGACAGTTTAGTGGGGAAAGCAAAAGCCGTGCTCACAAGCAAAGCGAAACAAGGAATTAGTTCCCTGCTTCCCTTGGGCCTCCAGGTGTGCTTCCTGATGGTTTGTGTGACAATGACTCAAGACTTAGTATTCTTCCTGATACAACTGAGGATTAGTATTTAATTTAGGTCCGCTTTTATTGCACTTACTATTACTAGATCATGAAATTGGAAATTGAAGAAATTGCAGCCCCAAGGTCATTCGTGTTTCTTTGGTGCGGCTCAGGCGAGGGACTGGATCTCGGCCGAGTGGTAAGATGTGGTTTTAATTCAATTTATCAGGGACAGGCTTAAGAGTTTATTTTTATCTTTGACTTCTCCCTGTATAGAATTCTCAGCCCTAACTACTGAGGGATGTTTTGTTACTGTGTTAGAGGATATGTGATTTTAAATGGCATTAACTGTTTAGATACTGCAAATGTCCAGATGAGTCACTGACTATGATAGGAAGCATAATTCCTTGGGGTCTTGGTTTTCATGTGTGTGTGTTGACAGAGGAGCAGGTTGCCAAGTTAAAACTTTTTTAACATAAGTCTCAGTAGTTTTCTGCCAGAAATATTCATGCTAGGAGAAAGGTCCTACTGTTTCATAAATTGAGATACAATTGTCATATTTCTGCCAGGGAAAGGCTGCTTGTGTTGGGGATGCTGCGCTAAGAATTCCCAATAGGCTCCTGCTGCGCTGAAACATTATTTATTTATTTTGAGCAGTGCTTTCCATGAAAATAATTCACAAACAAGTGTTTGAGGGCAGCCTGTGGTTACTGATCTGTTAGCTTTGACTGCTTTTCGGTCTGAAGTTGGCCAGATAGATTGGGTTTGGTCATAGACAGGTTTGTAGTAGCTGGGCAGTCCTTGAATAAGAAAAGTCAGGTGCCTAAGGGAGTGTTCGGGTCAGGCCACTTGATTTTTTTGTGTATTGTGAACTGTTTTACTTGTTTATAACATTCAGTGTCTGCGCAAATGGGGTTACAGAAGATGTGAGGACATTTGCTGGATTAAAACAAATAAGAACAACCCTGGCAAGACCAAGACTCTAGATCCTAAGGCTGTCTTCCAAAGAACTAAGGTAAAAGATTGGCTCCATTCCTCCTGTTCCTGTTCTCTCTCTGTGCTAATGACACACCTGGTGTAGGTGATAGGTTTGTGAGAAAGCCAACAGGAGGGCTTCCAAGTTCTGTTCTGCTAAGCACATTTTAAGGAACTAAACTTAGCAATAGATTTTTACTAAATTCAATGTCAAAAGATGTCTTTAAATGTGTAGATTTTAACTGAATCTATAATGAAAAATAACTATAGAATTTTGCTATTGCTTCTAAATGCACACAAGCAGGTGTGCACCCAGAGCTTGGACCAGAGAGAGGTCTGGGGGAACCAGAGCTCAGACAGCATCTCCTGCCTTCGTGAAGGTGATTGTATAGCACAAATGATAGAATGGGTCAGCTTGGTTTAAACCAAACTTTCTTTTTTAAGATGCTTTGTGAAAGATGTGTATTGAAGGACATGCAGAGAAAAAAAAGTGTTCTGGTTTGTGACTCAAATGTCTGTTCAGAAACTTAGAGAAATGTAAATGGGACTCATAAATAATTGGTTTGGGTATATGCGAGTGTAACTGGCAGTTTTACTGAGTACACAGAGCTGGTTGGCAATTTATTCAAGTGTCAGTGAACCTCAGGACTCCTTCCTCTGATTCATTAATCATTCGCTAGCATTAAACATCCTCAAGTCTGTCTCAAAATGGCCATTGTTAGGAGCATAACTTCCCTTTAGGATATCTGGAACCTTTCTTTGACTTGAATTTACATTAATCTGAAGTTTGTTTGAAAGTGTTTTGTATCAGTTATAAATATTTATAAGCCTAAATATAGTGTTTATTGCATATAGTATTGCAAATATGTGCAGTTTGCTCATGAGGGCAAGGTTAAACCAACATAGGAGGATTTGAGGGGACCTTATGTCTTTGTTTAGCAAAGAAAAATAGTTTCTGGTATGGGGGAATTTCTGTGTTTATCGAGCAAGAGTTGAGCTGAGGTGTCACTTGTTGCAGTGTGATATCATTTTAATAGTCACTGTTTGTGATAAACACTGAAAATGGAGTGAGTTTGCTCTGACTAAACAAACACTGTTGGCAAGCTGTGTTTGCCAGTGCTTAGAGCAGCAACTGTGTTCTGTTCTGTTTGGCTGAGGCATCTCTCCATGGATGTTCTATGCTGTCCCACCTGTCAGAGAATCCCAGATATTTGTGAGTGACATGCTGTGTGGTATGGAAGTAAAATGTTTGGGATAGTTCTCCTAAGGATTAGACTGAGGAGGCTTGGCTTGGTGGGTGATTTGCTTAGCAGTATTCTGTCTTTCACTTAGGTAAATTCCAGGTCCAAATCTATGCTGCATGAGTGCAAGACCATCTGCATAGATTTGACAGGTCTGATATTGTACCTTTCAACATTTACACACTAACTCTGCCAAACCTTTCCAAAATGTGGGAGAGATTACGTGTTCTTGTCTGCAACTGTTTCCTGAGCCATCTGGTGGTGCTTAGTGAGTCAGAATATTTGATCCTGGGGAACATCGCCCATCCGAGATTGATATTCCCAGAAACAGAGCTCTGAAAAGAGTATGTAGGAGCCTTTGTTTCTTCCTGGAACAATTGTGGTGATTCCTCATTCATGAATGCTACATATCGCTCCCTGAAATCGGTCTGCAGTGTTGTAGAAGGAAGGAAAGCAGTGCATGTTACAGCTCAAGAACACTTCTAATGCTGATGAGGTGCCTGAGAGTGCACTGACAGTGTGTTAGTGGTTGTGGGGTTTTATGTGCTAATACCTTCTAGAAAGGAACCTGAGGGCTTCTCTATTAACAGAGGTACAATATGAAAAATTACATCTTATTTCTACTGTCTGTTTTGTGACTGAAAACTTCTTAAATTATTTTATGAGACTTGTGGAGACTTCTCAGTCTTTCCAGCCTAAAGTTCTGTAATTGAAGAAGTCCAGATATCTGACTTCACCCTTGATTTGAGTTTTACCGCCTCATAGGGTATTTTATCAAGCTTCAGCTTAAAGTACTGCTCTACTTTGTTCTCAAATGGCTCCTTTGGTAGCTCCAGCTTTTCTGCTCTAGTTCATGGTTCAGACTTTTCTCTCCTGTAAGAGTGGGATGTACTGTGCCTAGAACTGCCCTTGCTGTCCCTCGTGCTCACCTGGCACAGCAGTAGGTGTGACCGGTGACAGCTCTGTGTGTCTGCAGGAGCACTGCCTCATGGGCATCAAGGGCACTGTGCGCCGCAGCACCGATGGGGACTTCATCCACGCCAACGTAGACATCGACCTCATCATCACCGAGGAGCCTGAAATCGGCAACATAGAGAAACCTGTGGAGATTTTCCACATCATTGAGCATTTCTGCCTCGGGCGACGGCGGCTCCACCTCTTTGGGAGGGACAGCACAATTCGACCAGGTAAGTGCTATGTTGGTTTGGCTCAAACAGGAAAATTCTATTCAGGGTCCTAAAGAGGTTTCCAGATCCATGTCACAGGTCAGATAGCACATCTCAAGGAGATACATTTTTGGTGTATGTGAAGATCTGTCAGTCACAGAACTGTTGTTTGGAAAGTTTATGACAACTGTAATTTCTCTAATTTTTCCAGAAGCGAGATTTTTGTTAACCAATACTTTTGTCCATCCATGTCTGTAATTCATCAGTGAGCATAACAAAATCCAGCTGAGATTCCTTTCCTCCCATAGGTTTACACTTCTCAGAAAAGAAGTTTCTTTCTCCAACTGATTTTCAACCCCTAGAAGCTTAGTGCTATTGTCAGTGTCTGAAGATGCAGTATCTCACAGTGCGTGCTGCATCAGTCATGATGCACAATGCAAGAAATGGATCTGGAAACAAACACTGTTGGCAAGCTGTGTTTGCCAGTGCTTAGAGCAGCAACTGTGTTCTGTTCTGTTTGGCTGAGGCATCTCTCCATGGATGTTCTGTGCTGTCCCACCTGTCAGAGAATCCCAGATATGGTTCAGGTGTTCAGTCCTGCTGCCAGTGGATTTTTGTGTGTCTGTCTTACAGAGTCAGGTTACTCTGGTTGCACTTCTGTATTTTTTCAAAACGTTGTGGTGTAAGGACAAGTAGGAAGAAGAGGTAGGAGCTTGTGAAAGCACAGCAAGAATGTTGCCACAGCTATGTATAATTAAAACTTCTTGAAAAGAAAAATAAGCCCTTAGAAGTACCCATCTAAAATCTTAACTTTGCAACAACCCTAGAAGTGACTTTTCATTCTGTTCAGTGCCACTGGTGTGGGTGAGTGTCTCTCCCTGTCACTTGAATGTTCATTTATTGTGAGAAACTCAGCAGTGGCCTTGGAGCCTGGAGTTTGTTGTTGCTTCTGCTGACTGTGGTTTTGTCCCTAAGGTTGGCTGACGGTGGGACCCACCCTCACAAACAGCAACTTCAATGCGGAAACATATTCCTCGTATTTCATGGCTCCTAATTCCCACCTGACTGGCTGCACCGAGGAGATCGAGAGGCTGCGGCCCAAGTCCCCACCGCCCAAGTCCAAGTCAGACCGGGGCGGGGGTGCTCCCAGGGGAGGAGGAAGAGGAGGGACTTCGGCAGGACGGGGAGAAAGGGGCAGGGAGAGGAACAGAACCAACTTCCGCGGTGAGCGGGGCGGCTTCAGAGGGGGCCGTGGAGGTACCCATCGAGGGGGCTTCCCCACCCGCTGAGGTGGTGACAGCTGCTTCCCCCACCTACACCTTGCCTGGGAATCTTTTCTGTAGTCTTGTTTTTCCTACAGTGAATTCCTCTGGGGACTCAAGCTAGATGACTTTTACAGTTGTTTTTGGCGCACGCCGTTCCAGACAGTCGGCCTTGGAGTCTCTCACACCCCCTCACCTGGCCATGTCCTGCATGGGCAGCACTGAACTCAGAGCAGAGAGCACCAGCCCTTCACCCCACGGGTAGGGCAGAAATGACCCCCTTGCTCTCCCCTTAAGAAGATTGCAAGGTGGAGACTTCTTTTTCAACTTCATTTTCTCCAAAACATGGATTCCTCCTCCATCTTTGGAGGTTTGGGTTTGGACTGACTTGAATTAATATGGTGGAGTGGACATGAAATGCAGTTCTGAATTGCATGGCCACAGCAGACTTGCTGTCCTATGGAAGAAAAAGTGCTGTGTCTGTATTGACACCTATTTTAACTTCTCTGAAACCAAGGAGCAAATGAAATAAATTGAATTCTATTTTTTCTTAGTTGGTTTAAACTTCCCAAATTATTCCTGGGAATAGGAGGAGGTTAATTTTTAATTTGTTGTGTATATGCACTCACCTGTCGTGTCAATAGTGGGGAGAGTGGTAATTCTGTGCAGTTGTGTGTTTTCTTTCCTGGACAGCACCAAGCTGTGCATTTACGTGCAGCCCAGAGGTTGGGCATAGGTCTAGGTTGCTCCTTGAGCGGGGATTTTCCCCAGCGTGTGTCTGTCACACCTTGTTCCGTGGGAGGGGAGAGCAGTGTCACTGCAGAGTGGTGCCAGAGACCTCTCTGGAGGGAGCACTGCCCACAGGAGGTGATGTGAGTGTGTGATCGCCTGGTGACAGGAGCACTGATGGAACTGAGTGCTGCCTTTGCCTACGGGTGTTGCACACACTTGGGAATGGATGTTGCTGATCCAGTGCAGTGTGGAAAGACAGTGATCCCCCTCCCTATGTATAAGGTCTGTTTTTAGCAAAACCACAGCTTGGAGCTTCTTGTGCAGTTCTTGGTAGGATGAACAAACCTGGCTTTTGATGTCTCAGGGTCTTAGTATGGGTTTTGGAAAACTGGCAGTTAAGTTTCAATGTTTCTCTTGAAGCCCAGCTTCTACGTAACTGTCCTGTAATGTAGCAGATTATTAAACATGTTTATCAAAGCTGATATTGAAATATCTTTCTTAGTATTTTGTGGGTTTGTTCTCCTTGAGGTTTTGGAATTGCTAAGTGGTTTCCTCTGTGCTGTTGCAGACAGGAACTGTTCTGTTCCTTTTGAAGATTTTGACAGGCTGGGGAACTCTCTGGCTTTGGTGGTGTTTTAGCAGGGAATTGCTGTAGTGCCAATGGAAACTGAAACTGCCTGTTTACAGCTTGTTTCTTCCTCTGTCATATTTGTACATCTGGAGAGTGACTGGATTTGGGGAAGGGGAGTTTTAAAGATGATGTTCATCTGGTCATTGGTGAAGTCTGCCACAGGCTGTATGGAACAGCTCCTGAGAGAAAGTAAATGGTCTAGTAGGAACACTTTTTTTGGTATTTTTTGCCCTAATTCTGTTGTTATTCAAAAAGTAATGACACTTTACCTTAAAACCACTGCTTTTGTGCCAAGGACAAATATTTTCTTGTTTTGCAATGAGTAGAAAATGCTAATTTCCATTTCCCCCTTTTAATTACATGCCCAATGCTGGTAGTTCAGTGAATGTGCTGCCCTTAACATACACTTAGGTTAAATGGAAGAGGAGAGTTGAAACTGGATGTGATGAGCTTCTGTATCAGTTTGCAGAAGCTGCAGTGCTGCTCAAGACTTCACTGACTGCGGAAAGTAGTGGAAGGTGATGGAGGTTTCTTGGTACTTCCCCGCAAAGCAGAAATAGCTCAGTGACTGTATGGGGGAAAAAAACCAAAAAACAGTGCTGCAGCGTTAGATTAGAGCTGTCTGGATGGGCCACCTTTGCCAGCAAAGTCTGATGTCTGTGTTGTTAATAAGCAACTGATGGAATGTTTTAATTGAGGTTAATGTACAAGGAACTCCACCTCTGCACTTGTCCTCCATGAAGAACAACACTGTCCCTGCTCATCTGAAGATGGCCTTCCAGCAGGGACAGACTGACAATGGCTATACAGGTAAGGCAGCCATGCAGGGCTGTGTGCTCCCAAATCTTGGGCCATGTCCTTGTGGGGACAGAGATGAGACTTAGGAAGCACTGGAGTGAGACACAGTCCCACACACCCCATTATACAGGAAGAACATCAGGCCATTTTCTTAGTCACTGGGATTTGGACCATATAGAAATTGTGACTAGAGATTAAAAGCTTTTAAGAGCATTAGTAGTTGTCAGTTAATTTCTCACTTGTAACACTTCCAGAGGAAGGGGAGGATAAGGCTCAGAATCACTGAGTTGATGAGTACTTCATTTACCACAAGTAAATGAAGACTTAATTTGAGCATGCTCTCCTGGAAGATAAAAAGCCTGATGACTTTCTTCCTTTCCACTTTTAGTGAATGCATAATGCCTCCAGCCTGATTTAGGGTGCCTGTCTAGATCTTGTCATGTCTTTCCATTCTGGAGGAGGCTTAAGAGTCCTTGTATTATCTTTGCATCCTGTGAATTCAGTGAAGGCTTCAACACCTGCACTGACAAGGTACTCAAGATGTCTCAGCATTTGGCTTCACAGGGAATTTTAGACCCTGGTCATGTGTGGGTCATTGTGTGTAAATCAGCCATGAGCTGGAGAATTCTGTGCACTCTGACAGTGCTGGTCACAAGAAGCTGGCTGGAATGCTGGGTGTGCTCCACAGGTTGGCTCGCAAGCAGTTTTAAAAAGAAAAATCTGCTGTCAGGAAGAGCCACCCTCTCTGTGCACTGAAGGCAGATGACACCTTCTACAGCCAGTGCAGTCTGGCAGTGCTGCTGGCACCTGCAGCACCAGCATATTTGTGGTTCCTAGGGACATCTATCTATTAGAGAGTAAGTTATTCACCTTAACATCAGAAAAAGTCCTACAGCCTGTAGAGGGGGAAGTGAGGTTTAGCAACAGAGAGCTGCTCTTGAATAGAGAGGTCACAAGGAATGCCACAGCAATAGGAATTGCCATATAAGTAATGTCATTTGAGTATGAAAATGAAGGCACAGGTCAGTATCCAGCAGCAACACTTTTTTATATAATTTCCTTGCAGTCCATGCTGTGTAAAAGTAAATGAAAAAAGATCAGTGGCCTAAAGATCAATTAGAAAAATGCAGTATAACAGCAGTCCCCTCTTAGCTCAGAGCAGAAAATACCTTTTCCTTATCTGTATTCAGCAGTTTTTTGTCATCCCTGTTTTTCAGCTTCCCTGGTGCTTCCGCAGTCGGCAGAGAAGAGTGGAAGATGAACAATTTCCCAGCACATTCTGCAGCCTGTTCCAAAGACACCACATTGCACATTGACTACAGCAAGGTTATCAAGCCCATATTCACACACAGGGGGCTCAGAGAACAGTGGGCACTTCCTGCAAGCTCCTCAGAGGTAAAGAATTCATTTCCAGGCTCAGGACATGGTGGAATAAGCCCCCTAACAAGTGGGGGCTGTTCTGTCCCTAAGTAGCAGCACACAGGTTTGCTGGCTGAGGCATTCTGCCAGCACTTTGTCCTGAGGCAAAAGGAGGAGTTCCTCTCTTGGACACTTCCCAACTGGACACAGGCATTGTGCAACAAGCATCAAAATACCAATACACAAATTGGATGAAATTAAAAGGAAATGCAGTTTAACAGAAAAATTCAGTCCAGGCACAGTGGTGTTTCATAAATTTTTATAAATGGGTGACAATTCCATCACTGTAGCAGACTCCACATTGAAATCTACACTGCCAAGATGCAGCAAATCACCAGTGGTGCTATTGCTTCTCCACATCTTAAAATGTTCACAAAAAATTCTGTTGCAGTGCGTGTCCGGCGGGTCCGCGTCACATTCCACCTCTCAAAATAAGCTGTGGCATTCTGGGAAGACAGAAGTCTTTCTGCTATGGCAGAAACACAACGGAAGGCAGCACCTGACTTTTAAAATGGCTGAAATGGCACCCATCATATTCCAAGAACGGTTACTTGTGATCACCAATGCAAATTTCTTTGACTGCTTTCAAGAAGGCTTCTGCTTCTTGAAAAAGACTTTCCAAATACCTGTTTGTCCTGATATGCATCAGAAATTACTGCTTTTAATAAAATTTCTAAAGTGTGTATATATTAACAAAGTTTGTTTTATAATCTCTTCATCATGGTTTATCGCACTGCGGTTTGCCCGGCTAGCTTTTGTGGTCGGTCTTTTCTTTCACCCAGTCACGCAGTGCGACATGGATGGNAAATTACTGCTTTTAATAAAATTTCTAAAGTGTGTATATATTAACAAAGTTTGTTTTATAATCTCTTCATCATGGTTTATCGCACTGCGGTTTGCCCGGCTAGCTTTTGTGGTCGGTCTTTTCTTTCACCCAGTCACGCAGTGCGACATGGATGGGCCGCTTCAGGAGAGGCTGCAATAGCTCAGTCGCGAGAACAGCTAAGGCCAGCAGCGTCAGGGCCACGCCATGCCTTTCCACGGGGTTCATGCAGGCGTTGAGCACGTGTGGCAAGGTTAGAGGGAAGGAGGAAGCATCCGAGAAAGTTCCACAAAGCCACGAGCATAACATAAGTTTAATGAAGGCGGTGCGGGATGCTTCTCTCAACCCCCCTTCCTGTGAAGGGGGTTTTTATCCTGGCACCAGAGGGGGAGGGGAGACACAGGACACCAACCTATCACAGGATGGGACCTGGGCAGGGCAAAGGGAGGTACCCCCCGGGTACCCCGGGGCAGGACTGGACCTGGGGAATGATGGACAGGGAAGGGTCTGGAATAGGGGAAGGGGACAGCCATATATGGGAGACAAAGAGGGTAGGGCTTAGGAGATACCAGGATGGAACCAACCCAGGGAAACAGGGGACACCGGAACAGACCATACATAATACAAAAATACAAAACTATAACAAATAAGCACAGTACATAGGTACATGGGGGGCAGGGGTAGGAAAGGCCAAATTACATAGTAAAATATGGAATCCGCACTGCAACAATGGTTGTTACCCCTGTTGGTACTATTAGTAGCATGTACTTTCATTAGTGTTCTGTTATTATATATTTCTTGGTTTCCATTACTAGAGTCTTGTGATCTCACCGCCTGGGCTGGCTCTTGTTTCTGCTTCCCGATCCCACTGCGAAGGTGGGAGGTGAGCGAGCGGCTGCTGGCATGGCTGCTAGCCTGCTAGGGTTCAGCCATCCCTGGATCAGCTCTGGGGCTCACAGAGAGACTGAGGGCTGCGTTTAGGGGCTCAGAACTGAGACTCAGTCCTGCAGCCTTGGGCTCACA